>ML256042.1:21689-90249 GCA_005239495.1 Nicotiana undulata | reverse complement strand
CCCCCACCCCAGAAGATCCCAAGCCCTACCCTTCCCCAATAGCTAAAGAGACCAAGTTCTTTCCCCCACAGCGAATATGCTCCTCATACCCTTCCCTTCCAAACACCAAACCTCCATTCTTGTCTTATCCATCCCTTATCACGTAAGTATTTTTTTTTTCTCTTCTTCTTTCTAATATTTGTTGTTTTGTTTTAGTTGCTAATTCGTAGTAGATCCTTTGTGTATTATTGTGTCGTGGTGGTTCCCCACCACTTTTTACTCGTTTTTGGTGGGTGTGTCCACTTTGACGTGATGTTAGTTGGTGCTTGTTTGAAAATGGTGGAAGATATTTTTTGAGTGGTTGGGTTGTGTAATGGTGCTTGTTGTGTTGAAATTTTGGGAAGCTGTAGTCTATATGGGGCCTATGTACGACGGTTACCACTTATGCTCATATATTGTTTGAAAAGTGGCCCCACTGATCCAATTTGTGAATTTTGTGACCTTCGTGGTGGTGAAGTCTGAGTAATCACCCGATGGGCAGACATTTTGGGCACTCTCTAACTATTGTCTGTTTTATCACAGGGATCATGGCCCATTCACGAAAGAGACGAAACACTGAGGGCACCAGTCGGTATGACTCAACCCGATTTGTGTCCAAGGCCGCCGAGGACCAATATGAGGCTAAGTCCACAAGGAAGATAATACACGAGGTGCCAAAAGACAGGGCTGCTTTACAGCATGAGAGCCCAACAATGTTCTAAGAAATTCAGAGGCGCCAGTTGGTTATTTTCTTTGAAGAATCGGAGTAAGCCAAAATTCTGATGGTCCGGGAGTTTTATGCTAACTGCCCGGAGCATGTGCACCGGATTGTCACTGTCAGGAGGACAAGGGTGGATGCCTCACTGGAGGCTATACTTCGTGCTTACAAGCTGCCGACCGTTTTGGGGGATGTTGACCCTTACCAGGCCCAGCAGACACCACCAGTCAATTGGCCCATGCTCGTACAGTCGATTTGTGTGGGAGGGAAGCCCACATGGGTAAAAGAAGGAATCACACTGAACTCCAACTCCTTCATCTGGGAGGCCAAGTGTTGGTTAACTATTATCTGTAGCCGTCTGCTACCTACAAGCAATACCACCGATGTTAACCCCCCTCGAGCGGTGATGTGTGGTGTTTCGTCAACAGGTTGGACTTCGATATCGCCCAGGTGCTCCATGATGAGATGTTCATCCGATCGCCGAAGGTAATGAAAGCATTCTACTTCCCCTCCCTTGTGACTCGGCTGTGCAAGATGGCCAATGTACCCGAGAGGCCTGATGATGGAGAATTGGCAAAGAAGGCCCCGTTTAGAGCTGGTAAGATTAATGTGGGCAAAGAGCACCCAATGCCTCTGGAGGTGGATGATGAGGATGAGGTCATTCCTAATGTTTCCCCACCTCATAGGTCTCATGATGGCGCAGGTCCTTCGCGACCTCGGCCTGGCCCCAGGCTGTCCACTTTGGAGGAGGATGTGGCTGGCCTGTGCACCTCGGTGGATGCCCTCCACGTCCGGATGGATGCTATGTCCACCAGACAAGCTAGATCGGAGAAAGGTTTCATGGCATGGTTCTGTGCACTGGGAAGGGCCTGCAATGTTGACTCGGTCACCGTTTCAGACGACGAGTGAGCTCCAGGGAAGTCTCCTTACCCCTCTATACTTTTATTGTTAATTGACATGGGGACATGCCAAACTTATAAGTGTGGGGTGGGGGACTAAATTTTGTTGTTGTATATGTGTGGATAGGTTGTATCTTGTTTTGATTTTGTATGTTTAATTTGGTTGTTTTATTTGTTTGGCTTGGCCCGAAGACGGACACCTTCTGACGGGTCTCTTGAGGGCACTAAGTCGAAAGTAAAAAAAAATAATAAGATTTTTGTTTCTTTTTAAGTAGTGTAGTAACTCCCCCTTGGTTTTTCTTTCGACCACGGTTCTTTTCCAAGGGTTTAGCTTGAACCGAGTATAGTTAGAAGTCTTTTCTTTTTGAAGTGTTAGGACTCTCTTGGGCAAGGAATTGAATGGCATGAATGCAACCCTTAGTGTGTTACACCTGAATACCAAAGATCCTAGGGTGTGACGCTTAGGATCTTTTGTTTACTCGTGTAGAATGCTTTAATTTTGCATATTCTAACTGACTTGAATGCTCTTTGGGGTGTCTTGATGAACCAATTTGGATTAGATTATGTGTCATTTGCGTGTGAGTATTTGTGCATCATATTCTGTGTTGTCATTTGATACCTAGAACATGTCATGTGTGTGTACAAAACGAAATAGAAGTTTGTGTTGTCTTAGAAAGGAGATAGGCATTTCTTTGTGAAGCCAGACATAAATGTATATCCACCTGAAAGCAATTAACCATAGTTAACCCCTTTGAGCTTATAAGCCTGTTTCTTTGATAACCGCATAACGAACCATACCTAGTTTGTTGAATAGCTTGTCTGTTTGAACCCTGTACATCCCATGAGCACTTGAATTATTCGCAAATGTGTAAAAGTCAAAAGTGTGGGGTGGTGGTTTGGTTTGAAAAGAGACATAGAAGGAATAGGATGAAAGGTGCAAAAATGCGAAAGAAATATAATGCAAAAGTGAAAGCCACTTAGAGAAAAAAAAGAGAGAGAAAAGAGGACAATAAATAATTGTAGTCCTTGAATGATTAGTGGCATAGAAAAAGAAAGTGCACCTGAAATAAAATGGGGTAGTTATGAAGCAAAGTGTGGTGAAAGTTTGGCCAACCATGAAAATGGGCTGAGCAGTGATGTAAATGTATTAGAAGTGCTTAGGGAGGTTAGCCACTATAACCAAATGTATCTTACCCGTCCCTTAGCCTACATTACAACCAAATAAAGACCTATTGATCTTAGACTGAATAGACTCAATTAGTAGAGTATTACATTACGGGCAAGCCTATGGCGTGTCAGTGGGGCATAAGAATGTTCTTTTTGAGAGTGAGTGAATTCTTTCTATTAAAGTTCCTGTTGTTCTTAATATTGTCTTTTGTGGGACTACTCTCAATTGTGTGTTGTGAGGGCGCGTGATTCATGAAGAAAAGGTAAGCCTTGACCTCTGTATAGAGTACTTTGAGGAAGTAAGAATGTGGCATGGTATATAGAGTCATCACTTGAGGCATAGATGTTACACGACTAGGTTCAATATTTGTAAAATAACATGGTGTGACACTTTAGGGTAATGCTTGAGAAGATTAGTCCTTAGAGTGTGGTTTTGCTGCTCGAGGACGAGCAAAGGTTTAAGTGTAGGGTGTTGATAATAGGTGAATTAGACTATATTTTCGCCCCTAATGAACCACACTTTATGATGTTTTAATGTAAATATTGATAACAAAATGCTCTGATTAGTGTTTTTCATGCTTTGCAGGATATATTCTACGCGAGGAGAACTTTGGAGCAATTTGGAGTCAATTAAGGGAATTCGAGGCCAATCAAGGAGAAGATGTTGGATTGCATGAGGAAAAGAGCTGAAATTGGCTGGAGCACTGTCCACCGCGACCGCGGGTGGAGCACGGTGGAACTAAGACTGAAGTAGAATCACTGAAGCCTAACGCGGTCGCGCCACGTTCCTGCCGCAACCGCGGGCGACAGCTGGAAAAACTGGAAAATTGAAGGACTTAAGTGCAAAACACGGGATTAATTGACCAAAACCCTTATAAACACTATAAATCCGCCCAAGAGGGGAAAAATTGGACATATTTTAGACACAAAAAGGATGAAAGAATCATTGTGAGAAAACAAGCAACAATTAGAGTTTTATATTTTCTTCCTTTGATCTTTATTTTGATTATTATGATTTCCTTTGGATTTTTATTGTTCTTGAGAATGAGTAGCTAACTTTTCTAATCTAAGGTTTTGGTGGAACCCGTTGGGGATGAACTAATTGTGATATTAATATAGTTTGGTTTGGTTCTTAATCTCTATTTGTTCAACTACGTTATTGTTGTAGTTGATTGAAGGGCCCTCAATTAGTTATTCCTATTTATTATGTATCTACTTGAGAGAGAGTGCATATTTAGGTAGTTGTTTGAACAACATCACTCCCGGAGTATAGGAGAGATCCATAACCGAGGGTTTAGAGGTTGGATAAGAGATAACAATACCTAGGGTGCAATCTAAAGTGAACTGTAATGCAATCTAGCTAGCGTAACTTGAGAGAGTGCGTCTAGTAAATTATCATAATTACTTGAGAGAGATTTATGATAACTGGAGTGTTCATGATTGATAGAGACAACTAAGTCAAAACTATAGGAAATATTCAAGAAGGAATTTCACCAACGGGGGAAACCACAACCTTAGACCTTTATTCCATTTGTTTACACCTCATTGTTAGTTAATCTTTAGTTTATTATTTTTGTTTAGTTGTAGTAGTATAAACACCACCAAGTGATATTCATAACTTTTGAGAAAGTTGATTATTAAGAATCTAGTGATCTAACAACAACATTTGATACGTTAGTTCCCTGTGAGATTCGACTCTGGGCTAAATACTCAGATTATATTTGCAACGCCCGCTTAGTCTTTTAGTAGGCATAGTTGAGCGTGATCACCCCTCCGGAGTCTTTACACACCCAGTGAGCGGATTGATATTGAGGGATGGATCTTCCCTGGACATGGATCTTGTCCGAAGTTGATATATGTGAGGGATGGATCATCCCTGGACATGGATCTTGTCCGAGTGTTGTATTCCGGAGATGGATCTTCTCCGTGGGGCTGGATTGGCCTTTTTCCTCAGTACTGAGTGACTACGGTCACTGGTGTTTATGCATATTCCAGGATGGATCTTCCCTGGGCCTGAGAGCCATATATAGTACTGAGTGGACTTCTGTGGGAGTGTTGTGAGCACTATGTGAATTTTCACACTGTTGATATGTTGGCATGTAGAGCATATTGAGATATACCTAGCATATTCTGTTGTTATTTTCTGATAAACTGTGAACATGTCTAAATTTGTGTACGCTAATGATTACAATTATTGAGGTTTAGTTTATCACTACCTCTCAGCCCATAGTTTGGGTTCGTTACTTCTGAGTTGGTGTACTCATGTTACCCCATGCACCTTGTGTGCAGATCCAGGTTCATCGGGACCCAGTAGCGGTTGCGGATTTGCTGTTAGAGTTTCTTTTTGAGTCTTTGAGGTAGCAGCTGGCGATTGCAGCCTTGTCTTTTCCCTCTTTATCTTCCTGTTGCACTTTAATTTTACAGACTGTATTGTCTATTCCCGTATCTTGACATCCTTATGCTGTAGTAGCTCGTGACTGAGTGACACTAGATCTGGGGTTGTAGAACTTAAATTTTGGTTTCAGATATTGTTTAAAACTTCAGATTTATTATTATTATTATCCGCAGACTTGTTGCAAATGGTATTTCACTGGTAATTGGGCTTAGTTGCCTGGTTCCACGATAGGCGCCATCACGACTCCGAAAATGGGTCGTGACAAAAATAGAATAATATAATATTGATTTATCAATTGATTAATTATTCGTACGTAGTAATGTATAAGATTGATCATCAATTACAATATAGTGTATGTGTGTGTGTGAAATTACTCATATACTTAAATATAACTTAGAAACTTTACTTAAATAGATGCTATTATAATTTATTAAAAGTAATTACCTAGTTAATATAATTTTTAATTATTTATAATAATTGTATCTTTAAATAAAATAAATGTTTATAGTTAAAAATAAATTTTTTATAGTTTATAATAATTTTTGTATAGATAATAATATTTTAAGAAATAAAAACACTTTTTTTTAAATAACCGACCAAAGTTGGTCGGTATTTGGTCAAACGGTCAACACTTAATGTACCGATCAAAATACCGGCCAACTTTGGTCGGTTAGTATGTTAAATAGACCTGAAATATACGGGCTCCCCCATATCCTTCTCTATTTCCCTTCCACAAATCCCAATCCCCACTCGTTACTGTCGCTGCTGCCGCCCACTACCACTGCCTCACCTCTCCTTCTCCACCTCCTAAAAATTCTAGGTTTGAATTACAACTTATGTATTTTGTTTATAAATCTAATGTTTGTTTATTTGCTATGAATTAGTTTCAATTGATAAGTGTTTCAATTGATTATTTAACATTGTATTTTATAGAAATATAGGGTTTAGGTTTATTGTATTTTATAACTTATGCCATTATTTTTTATTGATTAGTGTTTCAATTAGTTTGGTTAGGATTGAATTATTAATTTTGTATTGTCTTGAATAGTTTAGTTAGAATATAGGGTTTAGGATTAGGATATAAATTAAACTTTTAGGGTATGTGTTTAATTTTTAGGATATAATCCTAGCTTTTAGTTCATGTTTAAACTCCTAAGATATACATTGAACTTTTAGTTTATGTTTAAGCTCGTAAGATATAAATTGAACTTTTAGTTTATGCTTAAATTCGTATGATATAAATTGTACTTTTAGTTTATGTTTAAACTCGTAGGATATGAATTGAACTTTTAGTTTTTAGGATTTGTTCTTGTGAATTGAACCTTTTGGATATGAATTGAATTTTTTAGGATATAAATTGAACTTTTAGGGTATGGTTTGAATTTTTAGGATATAATCCTAACTTTTAGTTTATGTTTAAACTCGTAAGATATACATTGAACTTTTAGTTTATGTTTAAACTCTTAGGATATGAATTGAACTTTTAGTTTTTAGGATTTGTTCTTTGAATTGAACCTTTTGGATATGAATTGAAAATTTTAGGATATAAATTGAACTTTTACTTTATTATTAATTATACTTAATATAATATAATTGTTGGTGTAATTAGGAAAAAATATTATCTAGAATTAACTAAAAAAAATTAACTAATTTATAATTGTAGAATAAATTAATTTGTTCGTGTTTTATTTTTATAGATGGAACATCGTACTTGGATGTGCAATAGGAATTATCCTAATCGGCGATGATTGCGGGAGGATTTTGTAGAAGGGGTTGATGACTTTATTAGACATGCAATGTCACTTCCACCATACCAGAGTGAAGGAGTAATTAGGGTCCCTTGTGTTAGGTGCGACTGTATGAAGTTTGAAAAACCGGAGGAAGTTAAGCTTCATCTTTATAGGAAAGGGTTTATAGAGAATTACTTTGTGTGGACTAATCACGGAGAGATCGATGGTAGCCGTGCGATATTTCATAACATGGTTGTTGGTGAAAGTAGTAGGTCGGTGGAGAATACAAATCGTGATTCTAGAATTTATGATATGGTTGCGGATGCTTTTGGGATGCACTTCGGGGGTGAGCCCAATGAAAATGTTGAACAAACTCTTAATGATGACGCAAAACGTTTTTATGAACAGTTAGAGGAAACTAGTCGTCCACTACATGAATGAAGTCCGCACTCTGATTGTCTGTTTAACTTAGATTACTATGTATCAAATCTGATTGGAATATTTCTCAAGCAGCCATGGACTCTTTCATTGACCTTATGAGTGAACTAGTTGACCCTAATATCAAATTACCTGGTGATTTCTATAAGGCAAAGAGATTGGTTTCTAGGTTAGGACTTTCGTCAATGAGAATTGATTGTTGTAAAGATGGTTGCATGTTATATTATAAAGAAGATGTAACTTTAGACAGTTGTAAATTTGCGAAAAGCCTCATTTCAAGAGGCTTTCCAGCGGGAATATGGTCGCTATCAAGGTGATGCATTATTTACCTCTTATACCTAGGTTAAAGAGGTTATATGCGTCGATGAGTTCTGCTCCTCATATGAGATGGCACTTTGAAAATAGAAGATGATGTTTTATACTTCAATACCACACAAGAGGGGGGTGATTTGTGTAGTGTCCAATATTTCGAGTGTTGTCTTACTAGAAGAACCTGGTTCTTCTTGATGTTCCAACTTCTATTGTTGCAGAATAATAAATGCAGTAAAGTAAAAACACAAAGATTTTTACGTGGAAAACACCTGGCTCAAAAGGTGAAAAAACCACGACCTACTCCTCAGTAGGATTTCCCAAACTCTTCACTACAACTCTAAGCCAAACAACATTTACAAAATAAACTCTTTTGTAAACCTAGGACTAACTCTAATCCCTTTGTAGCAACCTAGCCTCTAGCTAATTGCGACAAGCTTCAAGTTAACTTTAACTTGAACAGTGTGTACCTATTACAATTGATTCTAAGAAAGCTGAAAGATACAATATTAAATCACCTACTACAACCAACTAGACTCGAAAGACAAACAGATGGAACTGGTTCTTCTAGGTGGTCAGTAGCCTTTGTGTCGCACAAGGATTCTGCTTGCAAAATATCTCTGGGAATTTCGCTTTCAATTCTTGTTTCACTTCTGCTTTTGTACGATTAGATTTCAGCAGGAATGCTTCAACTCTTAATAGAGTCAGTCGTTGAGATATATTGTTCAATTCTAATGCAACTCTTCCTTGGTGGAAGAGTTCGTGTTTATCTCAACTTCTTCCCTTTGTTATTGTCCTTGCTGAACTCGAACTCTAACCTCTTATCAATTTGCAACCTTTTCGCATTAGGAGACACCCTCTTGGTTCATGGATAATTCACAATCACGTTTATCTCCTGTACATAGACGGTTCATGTGCCAATGAGACTTTTCAACGTATGTTTGCCCTGATGAACCTAGTTCAACTGGGTAGACATTTGTCAATCTTCAAAACCATGCAGTAACTTGGGTCAACAGATTCCCCCTTTTTGATGATGACAAACTCTGTGCTTAACCCTGTATACAGTTCAAACACTTTGTATGGTTTTAAGAATTTATCATAGAGAGACCAGGTTCATTAGGTTATAAATATCACAACAGTTTTAAATTTGAAAAGCACATATTTCTTCCCCTTTTTGGCATCATCGAAAAGTTGCAAAATGATAAACTTACCAGAGTTTTTTACAAATTACTCATGGCCATTGAGGCAGCTGCAGGTGCAAACATGATTAATCATCAAAAGAAACCAATAAATGTAAGCTATGTAAGAAACTGAGACAAAGTTAATAACTAACAAAAGCAGAATTCATTGATTAGTCAGTAATCAAACACCATACACAGAAAGAACTAAAAAAGTCATAACCATGAGCAAAACATAACAACAAAAAACAGAAACAGAACAAATCCCTAACTGGGGGTTTTGGTGGCTCTGGACATCCTAAGTTTGGGTAGGGGCAGATGCGGTTGGTTTCTTGGCTTGAAGGAGAGAAAGCATTTGTTGAAGAACTCCTTCATTTTTCTCCTTCTCCTTTGCTAGTTCAACTCTGAGAGCATCCCGCTCAGCTTCCACCTCATGAAGGCTAGATTTCAATCTAAGGATCTCTGCATCCTTTATCTCTCCTTCCTGCACCAATGACCTGACTTAGCTATTGACTGGCTGCTTCCTAGATGAACCAGGTTCATCCTCCGGAACATTGACAATATAATCACAAGTCAGCATAGTGTTCTTCCCAAAATAATCCTTAGCATTATCTATCTCAGCTTTCTTCACAGGAACCTCAAAGTGGGCAAGCACAGCCGTCAGAATAAAGCCATAAGGAATAGCGTGTGCTTTGGTTCCATTTACAACTCTGTCCAAGAGTTGAATGATGAAAGCTGGCAGTTAATCTGCTTTCCCCTATACATTCACTCCATAAGCATTAAGTCCATGTAACTGGTGATGTGCCTACGCTCTTGTCTTGGAAGAAGAAACTTGATAACAAATTCAAAGAACAACTTGTGTTGGGGCCTCATTTCACTTTTGAACACTGGCCTGGGATCAGCTTCCTCTTCATTTTCACAAAAGAATCTGGTGATGTTGAGAGCTGAGGCCATTCCACCAAGACTAGGCCATCTTTGCCTAGTGTAATAATTGTAGCCCTCAGCAGGTATGTTCAGAATCTCTCCCAGTTACTTTGCATCAAAAGTGATCTGAATTCCTTTGACTGTGGAGGTCACCCTGCCATTCTTGACACTTGCATTGGCCAAAAACTCCACCAGTTCGTTCCTTGCCAACCTTCCTTCCAGGTGAAGGAACATGTCCTTCCACCCCTACACATCCAGCGTATCCAGCAGATACAGCATCCCAGGTTCCTCAAGATCTTTCACCAACTTCCCTTTCAGAATTGTACGCTTGCCAAACATGGTGAGTTTTTCATATTTCTCACCAGACATCTCCTCTTCTCCTCCACTCCATTCTTTTTCTTCTTCTTAAAAAGCTTTCACTTTCTTGGCTTTAGACCTGGACATTTTAGCAGTGCTTGAGGGTGTGGCAGACATAACAACTGACTTCTTTGAGGAAGCCTTAGCCTTCTTGGGCTTGGGTGTCTCAACCACAACTGGAGCAGGCTGCTCCTCATGATGGACCAGGTACTTCGTATCATCATCAATAATAAAAACCTCAATAGGCTCTCCTACCTTTGCCTTTCCCTTTGAAGCTTTCTTTTTCTTTATCTCTCTCAGAGCCCTTTCTAACTCTTCTTCACCTTGTCAAATAGCACTTTGTGTAGCACGAACTTTTGGGGCAGGAGTATCAACAGATACAGAAGCTTTCCTTTTCTTTGGAGGAACTGGGGTAGTGACTTTCTTGAACTTTTGAGTTCTCTTCTTTTTGGGGTTATAAGACTCCCCCATCTTCCTCAGCATCTCACCCACTGTCTCCTGGATAGATTAACCAGGTTCATTTGCTGATTTTCGTAAGCTCTCTAGACCTGCTGTTGCTTCCTCAACAACACTTCCCCCTAAATTTGTGACACCTTCTTCAACAATCTCAGGAGCGGGACCACAAATAGCCAAATTGGTATCGTCCTCCCCAGACCCCCTTACAAAACTTCCTTCTCCCTCTCTCTCAATAATTTTATCTTTCCCCAATTTTCTTCGCCTATCGGGCACTTCAACATCAACAACTGACCCAACCAACACAAACCTATTTTTAGTAGTAGCAGTTTCAGAATTAACTTCAAGATTACCTTGCTTAGAACTGGATGAACTTGGTGCTTCATCCTCATTCTCGGATTTGAAGGATTCACTTAAAGATTCAGACTCAGGAAACTCGCTGGCTTTAAGAATTTCCTCCAAGAATTTTGCACGAGAGCCAGAAGCAACAGATTTCCTGGCAAGAACTTTCACTCTTCGTGCCCTGGGGGCTGGAGTACGGTTAGGTGTGGGTTTAAGAACTGGAGGATTTTCAGGGATTGAAGATCTGACTAGAGATTGTGAACTATATACTGATGGGGAATTAGACTCAGAGTCTTCAGGTTCTCCATCGTAATCATGTATGGATGATTAAGAAGAAGAAGAGGCAGGGGTGGTGAAGACATTGTTATGAACGTTTTAGGGAGAGACGAAGATTTGATCATTTTTTATTTTAGATGAGTGAAGAACTTGGTTCTGCTTGTTATGTTATGAAGAGGGGAGGTAATGATGACCCTTTTATAAGATTTGGCTATGAATAATACAACGGGCAGAACATTTAATCAAGAGGGAGTCTAATCGACGTAGGAGTGTCATTGATTAGACAGTTAAGAATCCCCTAAATCTAGGCTAATTAAGTAGCGATGGGACTTCTTGAAACTGGTTCATTTTGGGATAAGTACTGAGAATTTGAATTGAACCAAATAAATATAGAGTCCTGCTCATGTGTGACTATAATTATTTCAATAAATGTATGGAGATGAGCACGTACCTTGTCAGTCAGATGAACCAGCAGCGATGAACTAGCAGCGATGAACTAGGTTCATCGTGTTAAAGTCTTTAATTTGCCTCAATTTACAAAGATAGAAAAATATCATTAGCAACCAGGGAATCATATTAATACATGGCAAGAGAGTATGGCAGTAAAGTCATGATGCTGAGCAATGATTAGTCTCGTTGATTATCTATGTTAGTGTTTCTAGCCAAAAACAAATTTCATTTTCTTTTTTTTTCTTTTTTTTTTCCAGTTAGGTGATCTTAATCATCCCTAATTCAAGCATGTTTCTCTCAAAAGGCTCCCTACTCAGTGCTTTAGTAAAGATATCTGCAGTTTGCTTGTCAGTAGCACACAATTCAATTGAGATCATTCCCTTTTCATAGTTATCCCTAAGGAAGTGGTGTCTAACATCTATGTGCTTAGTTCTCTTATGATGAACCGGGTTCTTGGTCATACTAATTGTACTAGTATTATCACAGAAAATAGGAATGCAACCCACATCTATACCAAAGTCCATGAGTTGTTGCTTGATCCACATCAACTAAGCACAACATGAGGCTGCAGCCACATACTTAGCCTCAACAGTAGACAAAGCTACTGAATTTTGTTTCTTGGTGGCCCAAGACACAAGGCAGGAGCCCAAAAAGTGAGCCATGCCTGAAGTACTTTTGTTGTCAACCAAGAAACCTGCATAATCAGCATCATCATATCCTACAAGGTTGAAATTACTACCTTTAGGATACCAAAGGCACAAATCAGTGGTGCCTTTCAGATATCTCAAAATTCTCTTCACTGCAGTTAGGTGGGACTCCTTTGGATTTGCTTGAAACCTAGCACACAATCCTACACTGAACACAATATCAGGTCTACTGGCAGTGAGATATAATAGAGACCCAATCATCCCTCTGTATAGCTTCTGATTAACGGATGAACCAGGTTCATCCAAAACCAATTTTGTAGTTGTGGCTATGGGGGTGTCTATTTCCTTTGAGTCTTCAATTTTAAATTTCTTGAGCAATTCTTTCACATACTTTTGTTGATGGATCATTGTTCCATTTGAGTTTTGCTTTATTAGCAAGCCTACAAAGAAGTTTAGCTCACCCATCATACTCATCTCAAACTGACTCCCCATAAGTGTAGCAAATTCCTTACTTAGTTTTTCAGAAGTTGCCCCAAATATAATATCATCCACATATATTTGCACAACCAGGAGTTCTTTACCCTTTTCCTTTAAGAACAAGGTGCTGTCAATTTTGCCTCATTTGTACCCATGTACTAGCGAGAATTTTGATAGCCGTTCATACCATGCTCTAGGTGCTTGTTTGAGACCATAGAGAGCCTTGTCAAGTTTGTATACATGGTCAGGTGACTCCTTGCTTTCAAAACCTTGAGGTTGTTTGAAAAATACATCTTCCTTCAGATAGCTATTGAGAAAGGCACTCTTAACATCCATCTGATGGAGAGTGAATTCCATGTGTGCAACAAATGCTATAAGAAGTCTGATTGCCTCCAGTATTTCCACAAGGGCAAAGGTCTCATCATAGTCAATTTCCTCTTCTTAAATGTATCCTTGAACAACCAGTCTAGCCTTGTTTCTTGTAACAGTTCCATCCTCATCGAGCTTGTTCCTGAAGACCCACTTTGTGCCAATCATTGATTTGTCTAGTGGTCTGGGTACTAAGTGCCATACTTGACTTCTTTCAAATTGATTCAGCTCTTCTTGCATGTCATTTACTCAGTCAGCATCCTGTAGGGCTTCACCAATGTTCTTTGGTTCAATCAAGGATAGAAAGGCATTAAACGCACACATATTTTTCAATGAGGATCTTGTTTTTATTCCATATGTAAAATCTGTTATGATGTTCTCAAGAGGGTGAGAACTCTGATATCTGTGTGGTTTGAGCACCAATTGTTCACTTCTAGATAGTTCCATGGTGTCTTGTTGATGTGGAACAGGATCAGGGCCAGGGGCACATGTTGAGTTCCCCTTGTCATATTGCTTGGGGTAGTTGGGCCTGGTCCATCACCTGTTCCATCTTTCATATTTGCTTCAATGTGTTCACTGGTTCTCACCAGTCTAAGCTCCTCGTCTTTTGGTTCCTGCTTCCCCCTTGCACATGTCTCACAAACTTTGTCTTCCTTGAATTTAATGTTAGGAAGCCCTACCACTAAGTCTTTAGAGACTAGTTTGTTTAGCTGATTTAGACTTGCATGACCAAGTCTTTTGTGCCACAGGAGGGGATCACAACCCCAATAAGGAGACATTTCCTCCTTTGAGGCTTTCAAGTGAAAGGAACTGTTCCTTGTTCCCTATCATATGCTTTGAGCAGTCACTATCAAAATACCAAATTTGGTTGCTTCCTCTCACTTGAACCTACAAAAAGAAATCAGGGGTTAGTTATAAGAACCCAAACTAGTTTGGGTCCTTTTCTATGAGAGAATGGATGAATCAAGCTTTTTTTGGCCCAATTTGGTAGCCAGTTTTTCTTTTTAACAAAACTCTCATTTCTTCGACTGGCCTGCTCTTTTGTAGTACACTCAATTTTGTAGTGGCCAGTCTTACCACAATGGGTGCAAATTTTATTCTCAGGGAGAGTGAGATACTTGCTTTTGGGATCCCAATTGGGCAATTGACTCCCAAATCCAAGCCCTCTCCGGTTGCTACTGTGATTCTCTTGAAGCCATGTCAAGGCATCAGAGGATTTATTCTATTTACAAGTTCGATCTAATTCATGTTTGACTTTACCAAGTTCTTCTTTAAGTGTTCTTATTTGTTCATCCTTGGCATACATCTTATGTTTTAGTTTTCCCATATTTTCTTCTAACATGATATGAGAATGATCAACAACCTTTTTACTGGATCCTAGCTTCAGTTTTAAGTTTTCTGATTTTAGTTCTAGAATCTCAGTTTCAAGTGGATGAACCTGGTTCAACAAGACAGTGTTTTTCTTATAAGATTCACTTACTCTGATTTCCAGGTTCATGCACTTTGCTTTTAGCATTGCACATTCTTTAGAAAGTTGATCCTTCTCTTTGGTTGTTTCTTCAGAATCATCCATGAAATCAAGTAGCAACTCAGAGAGTTTTTCTTTAGATAGGAACTTTATTTTGTTTTTAAGATGGGAGATACTTACATCTGGTTCTTCATGTGATTCCTCATCAGATTCTTCAATTTCCATGAGCACCTGATCTTCAGTCTCACCATCTACTGATTCTTCATTTGTACTTTCCCCCCAAGCAGCAACCATAGTTTTTGTTGTGGTTTTCTTGGGTTGGACCAGTTCCTTCTTCTTGTTCCTTATTTCATATCTCTCCTTTTTCCATTCCACTTCCCACTGAGGACAGTTCTTGATAAGTTGGTCAGTTTTTCCACACTTGTAGAATCCCTCGTTGGTTGGCCTTTCTAGAGCTTTTGCTTTGTTGCAATTTCTTCCTCTAGAGATGCCCTTCTTCCTTATGAGAAAGTTTTTGAATTCTTTGGTAATCATGGCCATCTCATCTTCCTAAAGATCTGCTCCCTCAGTGATTCTCAGTGCTAGACTCCTCTCCTTCTTTGGACCATCCATCTTCATTGTCTGCCTTCTGAGTTCATAGGCAGTAAGGTGTCCAATTAGCTCGTCCAATTTGAGGGTTGCCATATTTTTGGATTCCTAGATAGCAGTGATTTTTCTTTCCCAGGAAATTGGCAGGAACCTTGTCAGGATTGTTTCTACCCTGTCTTCTTCAAGAATGACTCTACCAAGAGACTTAAGTTCATTTGTCAAGGTTGTGAACGTTGTGTACATCTCTTGGATTGTCTCACCTTCTTTCATAGTGAAATTTTCATACCGAGAGTATAGTAGAGTACCTTTTGTTCTTTTTACCTGAGGTATTCCTTCATGGGCTACTTGCAAGGTATCCCAGATTTCTTTGGCAGTGGTGCAGCTTTGGATTATGCTATACTCGTCTGTACCTAGTCCACACACTAGCCACTTTTTGACCTTTGCGTTCTTCTCCCATTTCTTCAGATCCTCAGCAATGCAGTCAGCTCTAGTCTTTGGTACATCTACACCTTCAGCAGTCTTTTTCATGGTAGCTAGANCAAACAACATTTACAAAATAAACTCTTTTGTAAACCTAGGACTAACTCTAATCCCTTTGTAGCAACCTAGCCTCTAGCTAATTGCGACAAGCTTCAAGTTAACTCTAACTTGAACAGTGTGTACCTATTACAATTGCTTCTAAGAAAGCTGAAAGATACAATATTAAATCACCTACTACAACCAACTAGACTCGAAAGACAAACAGATGAAACTGGTTCTTCTAGCTGGTCAGTAGCCTTTGTGTCGCACAAGGATTCTGCTTGCAAAATATCTCTGGGAATTTTGCTTTCAATTCTTGTTTCACTTCTGCCTTTGTGCAATTAGATTTCAGCAGGAATGCTTCAACTCTTTATAGATTCAGTCGTTGAGATATATTTTTCAATTCTAATGAAACTCTTCCTTGGTGGAAGAGTTCGTGTTTATCTCAACATCTTCCCTTTGTTATTGTCCTTGCTGAACTCGAACTCTAACCTCTTATCAATTTGCAACCTTTTCGCATTAGGAGACAACCTCTTGGTTCATGGATAATTCACAATCACGTTTATCTCCTGTACATAGACGGTTCATGTGCCAATGAGACTGTTCAAGTATGTTTGCCCTGATGGACTTGGTTCAACTGGGTAGACATTTGTCAATCTTCAAAACCATGCAGTGACTTGGGTCAACAGAAGACAACCTGGTGTTATGTGACATCCTTCAGATGGAGAAGCTTGGGAGCGCTTTGATATGACATATCCAGATTTTGCTAGTGAACCAAGGAACATTCAGTTAGGACTGTGTGCGGATGACTTCACACCTTTTTTGAATCTGCGACACCATATTCATGTTGGCCTGTCTTTCTTACACCTTATAATCTACCACCCGAGTTGTGCATGACTAGTCCATATATATTCTTAAATTATATTATCCCTGGTCCAGGTAATCCGAAAAGTTTGATTGATGTATATTTTCAACCTTTAATTGATGAGCTAAAACAATTGTGGTACGATGGTGTTGAAAAATATGACATATCAACCAAGCAGAATTTCAAATTGCGTGCTAATTTAATGTGGACTATTAACGCTTTTCCTGCGTATGGAATGTTGTCTGGGTGGATGAATGCTGGGAAGCTAGCTTGTCCTTACTACATGGAAAATAGTAAAGAGTTCACTTTGAAACATGGCGCCAATTCTTGCCTCCTGATCATGAGTTTAGAAGGATGAATAATGCATTCAAAAAGAATAAAATGGAATATGATTCTCCACATCCGATACTTTCAGGTGAGGAAATTTGGGAGAGGGTCCAGAACTTCAGTAAAGTTACTGAAGCTCCACCTTATAGTGTCACGACCCGAAATTCCCACCATCGGGACCGTGATGGCGTCTAACGTTAAACCCGCTAGACAAGACAACGTGTTTAATCATGTTTATTAAAAACCCTTACTATTAAATGACAACAGGTTAAGATCAACTTTCCAAAGATAACAACATAAAATATGAGCGGAATAAGGATTTTTCATAGCTAAATCCATAAAACTTAACAAAGTATTTATGCTAACCAACCCGGTTCTTTGGTGTCACAACTCACGGACCGTCTAAGAATAGTACACAAAATAGTCTGAAAGAAGTAAATACAAATGTTTCTGAAGTACAAAAATCAGAAATGAAATGGGACAAGGAAGGGGACGCCAAGGCCTGTGGACGCCTGCAGGTCTACCTTAGTGTCTCCGGTGGACTAAAGGATACTCCTTCGATCAATGTCCACTGGGTCTGGTACCGTAATTTACACAACATAAAGAAGTGCAGGTGTAGCATCAGTACAACCGACCCCATGTACTGAGTAAGTGCCGAGCCTAACCTCGGCAAAGACGAGGCTAGGACACGACCAATAATAAACACATGTGCAGTTCGATAATATATAACAGGAATAACGGTAGGAAATAAACCTACAATTGCTGAATCAAAAAACGAAGCAACAGTCTAAGCATCAAAAATAGCACAGGAAGTGAACACATAGAACAAACAAGTACACGGCATCACCCTTCGTGCTTTACTCTCATCCTCACCAAAACAAGTAAATAAATAAATACACGTCATCACCCTTCATGCTTTTACTCTCATCCTCACCAAAACAAGTGCACGGCATCACCCTTCGTGCTTTTACTCTCATCCTTACCAAAATAAGTAAATAAATAAATACACGGAATCACCCTTCGTTCTTTTACTCTCATCCTCACAATGCAATGAATAAATAAAACGGCACGGCATTATCCTTCGTGCTTTTAAATATTAAATCATGACACGGCATCACCCTTCATGCTTTACACTCTCATCCTCACAATGCAACAAATAAATTCACGGCATCACCCTTCGTACTTTACACTCTTCCTCACCCAAACAATATCAAGAACAACAGTTTGGCAAGGAAAATCAATAACATGTATCATAATCAAAACATCCCGGCAAGGAAACAATAGTAGAAACAAATATCGTCCTGGCAAGGGACACAACTATAACCAATCTTGCTCAAGCGTAAACTTAAATAAATAATCAACCGAACAATTAATTAACAGTGTTCACAACCAAGTATTTCCAACAATTGAATAACCTCAAAAAGGATCTACTTCATAACACGATAAATAACAAAGAAAAACACATATAGCATAAAGACCGACTCACGGGCATGCTTGACCACAATGCATAGGTACTCGTCACCTCACCTATACATTGAACATGGGATAAACATGTAGCACATACGACTCAACACATATTCCCTCAAGCTAAGGTTAGGCCAAACACTTACCTCGAAGCTGCGAACACAATTCAAGCCTCAACTACCACTTTACCTCTTGATTCCACCACCAACTCTCTCGTATCTAGCCACAAGTTACTTAATTATATCAACAAATGCTAAATGAATCAATTCTAATGCATGGGAATGAGTTTTCTAAAGTTTCCCCAAAAAGTCAAAAGTCGACCCCGGGCCTGCTCGTTCCAAACTCGAAATTCGGACCAAAACCCGATTACTCATTCACCCCTGAGCCCGGATATATAAATGGTTTTGGGATCCGACCTCAATTTGAGGTCTAAATCCCCAAATTTTAATATTCTTAGGTTTTACCCAAAATTCCCAATTCCACCATAAAAACCCTAGATTCTAGGATGAAATCTTGTAAAAAGAAGTTAAGGATTAAAGAAAATAAGTTAGAAATCACTTACTAATGTTTTGGAGAAGAAAGAGTGTTTGGAAAATCGCCTCTTATGCTTTTAGGTTTTTGAAAAATGAAAAATGACTGAAAATCCTGTTTAAATATACCCCCTCAGGGCCCCACCGCGGACCACACAAAAGCGACCGTTGTCGCGAAGGCCTCCCCCACCGCGGACCGCACAAAGGCGACCGTTATCCGCGAAGACCCTTCCACCACGGACCGTGCAAAGGCGACTGGAGCCGCGCAGACCCTTCTACCGCGGACTGCAAAAAGGCGACCGCGGACCGCACTGGCGGGTTTAAAGAACTGCACTTCTCTGAACCTGCAACAGCCCTGATTTAAGCCTAAAGCATCCCAGGACCTACCCGAAACTCACCCGAGCCATCGGAACTCCAAACCAAATGTGCACACAACCTCGAAAACATCCTACAAACTTATTCGGGTAATCAAATCACCAAAATAACATGATAAACATCGAATTAAACCCCTAAATCGATGAAATTTCTCAAAACTCCTTTAAACTTCAAATTTTGCATTTTAGATCCGAATCACGTCAAACCAAGTTCGTTTCTTACCAAACTTTACAGACAACACATATAAATCATATCGAACCTGTACCGTGCTCCAGAACAATAATACATGCCCGATACCACAGGTTTCACATAACGTTTCATTTCCAAAAACCTTTATATTTTTCAGGAAACAATTTTCTTTAAAAATTCATTTCTCGGACTTGGGACCTCAGAATTCGATTTCGGGCACACGCCCAAGTCCCATATTTTCCTACGGACCCTCTGGGACCTTCAAATTATGGGTCCAGGTACGTCTACCAAAAATATTGACCAAAGTCAACTTTACTTAGATTTCAACACAAAATATCATTTTCATTAGTTTTTCTCATAACGGCTTCCCGGCTACACGCTCGGGCTGCGCACGCAAATCAAGGTGAGATAGAAGGAGGTTCTTATGACCTCGAAACACAGATCTAGCTAGAAATACCAGGGATGATCTTTTGGGTCATCACATATAGATTCCCCGGATACGGTGTTACTCATAATTGGATTAAAAATAGTATATTTTGAGAGTTGCCTTATTGGAAGGATAATCTTCTCCGTCACAACCTTGATGTCATGCATATTGAGAAGAATTATTTTGACAATTTGTTCAACACAGTGATGGATGTTAAAGGTAAGACAAAGGATAACCCGAAGGCTAGAATGGACTTACAAGAATATTGCAAGCGATCTGAATTATGCTTGCAGACAGCAAACAATGGTAAGATATTCAAGCCCAAAGCAAGTTACACATTCACTTTGGAGGAAATACGGCAAATTTGTGATTGGGTTACGAAATTGAAGATGCCTAAGGGTTATGCGTCGAATCTTGGAAAAGTTGAGCCATTTGAAAAGTCATAAATGTCATGTTTTCATGGAGACCTTAGTGCCTATTGCATTTTGTTGTTTGCCTGAAAGAATCTGGAAACCCATCACAGAGATTAGTTTGTTTTTCAAAGGCTTGTGTTCTACCACATTAAGGGAAGAAAACCTACTCCGGATGGATCAAAACATCTGTGTAACTTCTAGTAAGATGGAACACCTTCCAATCCACCTTGTACACGAGGCACGACTTGGAGGGCATGTTCAATGCAGATGGATGTATCCCTTTGAGAAGTAATATTATAAGTTTGATGTAATTTTTTGTTTTATTTGAATGTTCTTGGCTAACCTGAAATTATGTAGGACAATTGGAAAATGCAAACAATTTGTTAAGCAGAGGAATATGATTGAAGGATCAATATGCGAAGCTTATCTTTCAAAGGAAACTGCTCATTTTTGTTCTTATTATTTTGAGAGTAATGTGACATGTGCTAGGAATAGGCCCAATTGGCACACGGTCGAATGTGTGAATGATCCATTATATCCGCCTATGTCCATATTCAATCAACCAGGCTGATGTTCTAAGGATGTTAGAAAGAGAACTTTGAGTGATATGGAGTACAAGTCAGATACATTTCATGTGTTGCTAAATTGTCCCGAAGTTGTACCATTTCTCAAGTAAGTATTGATTTAGTAGCTATCAAAATATAAAATTGTAACGACCCGGCCGATCGTTCCGTAGAATCTGCATTATTATAACTTTTTTGCCTTTTCATGCATTGGTTATACCATCTATGATATGTTGGAGTTGGTTGGCTCGGGTTCGGAGTGGTTGTAGTGAGAATTGAGACACTTAGTCTCTAAACGTAGCTTTACAGTTGGAAAAGTCAACTGGAAGTTGACTTATTGGTAAATGATCTCGGAATGCGGATGTTATGGCCCGTATAGCTTCGTTAGGTGATTTGGGACTTAGGAGTGTGTTCTGAATGTTTTTGTGATGTCCAATGTAGAATTAGGCTTGAATTGGCGAAAGTTAGTTTTTGGCGATTTCCGGTTGGCAGTGGAAAATAGGCTATCGGGGTCGGAATGGAATTCTGACAGTTGGAGCAGGTTCGTAATGTCATTTTGGATATGTGTGCAAAATTTCAAGTCAATCAGATGTGTTTTGGTTGGTTTCGGCATCGTTGACGGAATTTCAGAATTTCAAAGTTCATAGGCTTGAATTTGATGTGATTTTGGTGTTTTGATGTTATTTTGGGTGTTCCAAGGATGCGACTATGTTCGGATGATCATTTATAATGTGTTGGTATGTTTGGTTGGGGTCCCAAGGGACTCAGGATTGATTTCAGATGGTTAACGGGAATTTTTGGCCTTGAAATATGCAGCATCAGCTGCTGGTGTTCATTTTGCTGGTGTGACCACACCTGCGGACGGGGAACCGCAGGTGCGGGCTCGCAGGAGCGGAAAACGGCTCCGCTGATGCGGAATTTGGTCAGCCCAGGGGAAAGACGTAGATGCGGACACTGGACCGCACATGCGAGGTCGCAGGTGCGGAAGTGGAGCCGCGGGTGCGGTAGTCTTGAGCGCAGGTGCAAACCGCAGGTGCGGTAGTCTTGAGCACAGGTGCAAACCGCAGGTGCGAGGAAAAGGGTCGCAGGTGCGAAAAGCCTGGGCAGAAAGTATAAAAAGAGGACTTAGCGATTTTTAGCCTTCTTTTCACCATTGTTATTGCAGGTTCCGAGCTTTTGGAGGGTTTTTGGAGAGGAAAACGATTGTTCTTCATTGAGGTAAGGTTTGTGGACTCCATAACTCGATTATATGTGACTAAGTCCTAATTAGTGGTGTTTAATTGGGAAAAATCAGTGGAAAAGGGGAGAACTAGGGCTTGAGTTTAAGAGACCTTCTAGAGGCGATTTGAGGGGTCATTTGGACTCTGATTTCAGCGTTCTTTATATGTACATACTCGTAATAGGATGAGGATCATTTTGGTATAAAGTTTGTCGACTTCAGAGACGTGGGCCCAAGGGTCGGGCTTTGGCCAATTTCGGGAATTGTGCTTAAAGTTGATATTTTCTATTGTGTTTCATCTCCCTAGCGTATTTTGATGTGATAAATATGATTTTTCTAGATTCGGGAGCCAATTCGTGGGGCAAGAATATTGCAGAGTAGCTTTTCGGGCTAGTTTGAGGTAAGTAATGTCTTTAAATCCTGTCCTGAGGGTATGAAACCCCGGACTTTACATCCTTTCACTGTTTTGGAGTGACGCACACACTGGATAACGAGTGTGGGGCGTGCACAGACTGGAAAGTTGGAAATCCGTTCCTCCTGAGTTAACTATTGAGTTGTGAGACTTCTTTCAAATCATATGTTAAATAGTATTACTATGTTCTTGATATATTTGGGTTGTAAGCCACGTTTGAGGCCTAGTGCCGATCTGTTTAAACATCTTGGGGGCTATTTTTTGATATTCCTCACATAGTAATCATGATTTTACACACAGTCCTTCTTGTTAAACTGTTTGACACTCAGATTTGTTGATATTATCATTTCCTGAAATGAAATATTATTTTGGGTCGAGAACCCCGTTTATTTATGGCATGTTGAGAGTGTCTGACTGAGCGAGGCCGAGGGCCAATATTGTGAGGATATTTATGAAATGCGAGAGGCCGAGTGCCTGAGTGATTGATGCCATGATTTGGCTATTTATAGCGCTTGGGCTGTAGGAGCCCCTCCGGAGTCTGTACACCTCAGTGAGCGCAGGTACCTACTGAGTGCAAGTGCCAAGTGATGAGTGATTGGGAGGCATGAGTGACAGTGAGGTAGCCCGAGGGGCTGATGTTGAGTAATTGTGAGGTATGTTGAGTGACTGATTCTGATGGGTGATTTGCCCAAGGGGCGGTTTATGATACTGGTTTTACCTGAGTGACTATTTATGATTCATTTCATCTTTAAACTAATACTTTTTTGGGTATTTTACTGAAATCATTGGAAATCACACTTTTCAAAAGAGTTTTACTGAGATAGGATTTTAAGGCGTACTGATTTGTTGTATACACTGTTGGAAAGAAAGGTTGTTTTATTGCGACTTGATGATTTGATTTTGTGTGTTTCTTACTGCTCAAGACCTGATTTATTTTCATTACTACTGGGTTGGTGTACTCATCCTTACTCCCTGTACATGTGTGTGTAGATTCAGGTGTTGATACCGGCGTTAGCCATCTTATTACTCATGGAGCCGGAGTCGGGACCTCGAGGTAGTTGTTAGCGTCTGCAACATCTCTTTCTTCCCCTTTCTTGTTTTGTACTTAGTTCTTTGTTCCGAGAGTTATGTATTGTGACAGTAGTATTCTTGGTAGTATTCTTAGATGCTCATGACATGTTGGCTCCGGATCTTGGGGATGGGTGAGACTGTTTAGCTTTGTTTGTTTGGCTTAAAAATTTAGAGATTTCTATATGTTTTATGATATGTTGATAATGATTTTGCGAAATTTTGAAAAGAAAAAAATGTAATTATGTGATTGTTGGCTAGCCTAGTTCCACGATAGGCGTCATCACGTCCGGTTTAGGATTTGGGGTCGTGACAAAAATTTACTGTGATTACATCTCGATGCAACTACTAAAAATATTTGATGTGTCACAGTCACTTCGTGGGTCAATTTGGCCATGATGTTGTATATACGAGATGTGATACATGGTTCAAACAATTTGTAAGTTTATTCTTATAATGTTCTAATACTATGTAGGTAAACAATGTTTGTAAGTTATGCTAACTTATGAATTTTTTTAACAATATGTAGGTAAATGATCCAAATAATGGTGTAAAGCATATTTTGAAAGATATATCTTGGGGACCTGGGATTCAGGTCACAACAATGTCTAAGTACGTAGTGAATGGTTATAAGTTCCATACAGAGGAATGCTCTAAAAATAAAAATAGCAACAACAACGAGGTGTGGGTTCAAGGTGGTGATGGCAACCAAGTTGGAGATATTGATTATTATGGTGTGCTCAAAGAAATAATAGAACTAGAATATACAGGTTGGCCATATAAGAAATTGATACTCTTTAGATGCAAGTGGTTTGACCCAAATCCAACAAGAGGTACAAGAGTACACAACCAATAACACATAATTGAGGTTAATCATACGAGGGAGTATGATCGCTCTGATCCTTTCATAATTGCACATAATGTTAGGAAAGTGTATTATGCTCTATGATCGCTCTGATCCTTTCATAATTGTACATAATATTAGGAAAGTGTATTATGCTCCTTATCCATTACAGCGGAATAAGTCCGATTGGTGGGTTGTAATAAAAACTAAGCCTGTAGGTAGGGTGGAAGTCGAGAACGTGTTAGATGTTGCATATCAAAACGATATCTCCAGTGTTCATCAAATAGTGGACGAACTTTTAGAAAATGATTTGGAACATCCTGACCACATATTGGAAGAAGTTGATATAAATGAAGTAACAATTATAGAAAATGAGGACGAAGAATCAACTGATGAAGCTCAAACAAGTGAGGAAGAAGAATTCTCGGACGAGGAACAATACGTCGATGACCTTTAAAAAGTTGGTTTTTTAAATAACTCTCATTTTATAGCTAGTTTCTTATATGTTTCAATCTAAATATGTATTATATTATGCAGATGACAGTAAAGGGTCAAGGTAACAATGACCCTACAGGTTCTCGGGGTCGAGAAAAGTCTAGGAAGGGAAAGAGGAGAGTAGAAAATAATACTCCATCTTTTCCACCCTCTTCAGAGATGCCTATGCCTATGCCTATGTATTATCCTCCACCCCACGGCTATACTGAGTGCCACATCATCATGAGCCCTACACCTTCATCCAGACACCAGGTCTTGCATCACAGGGCCATAGGACCATACATCCGGCATATAGTCCAGCTGCCCCACGACCATGTGGATCGCTGCCATCTGTATCGCATGGATCGCATCCATCCATGTCACAACCACATGGATCACATCCATACATGTCACATCCACTCGGGTCACATCCACTCAGGTCACAACCATGAGTATCACAGCCACTTGGGGTCCATCAAGCTATGTCGCAGTCATAGGGATCGCAGCCATCTTCATCAGCGACTCCATCTATTTCAGGCCTTCACCTGCGAGGTAGTAGCTCTGACCCCCCCCCCCCCTACACCTTCCACACATGCCTCTGATATACATGATTCGGACGGTGATGATGATGATGACGATGACGAGGAGGTGCATTATGATCAATATGGCAGGATCATCATAGTCCCTGAGGGTGATGGGTAAGAGTTATTTGTTATTTTTGCGTTTATTGTTTTGTAAAGTTACTAAAATATTAATGTGTTTTTATTGTTAAATTGCAGGTTCATCCCGAGTAATAAAACTACGAGGATAATCACCAAAGCCATCAGAAAGCTTTATGATGGGCCTTATGCGACTTGGAGTGAAATCCCATTCTCGCTGAAGGAGCAAATTTTCAATCAATTTAAGGTATAAATTAAATGTTCTTTTAAGCAGTTTAATTATTTATATTTATGATATTTCCATATAATATTTAACTTTTGAAATACAGAGCAAGTGTGTATGGGAATACCGCTATAGCGCGGAAGTGGCTGCAAATTTTCATCACAAAGCTCGCAAGCGGTTGTCACATACTTTCTCCGAAGCTATAAAGAAGAACAAGAAGCCTGACTGGTTACTTCAAAATTTATGGGATGATTTGCAAAGGCAATGACTTATCGCAAAGTTCCTAGAGAAGAGCGAAAAAGTAAAGAAAGATCGCGGCATCTGAGAAGGGAGGCTCCTTGCACACTGAAGGTGGTTCAGTCTAGGGACAATAAAAAGAAGATTGGTACGTAATTGCTTAATTTATTTTAATCTTCAAAGTATATATATTCTGTTTATTAACTAAACTAATTTATTTTCAGGAAAAGAAGTTGGGGCGTCAAATGAACCAAGATGAGCTATTCAAGGAGACTCATATTGTAAAGAAGAAGAAAGAGATGGATCACGGAAGGTGGGTCGAGGACCGATCCTCAACTGTATATGTAAGTTTTCACTTTTCATTATGTATTTTAATTTACTTTTATATAACTTTTGAAATACTAATTCAATGTAATTTTTCGTATAGGGTCGCTTCCAAACTAACGTGGAGGAATTCATCCGCACTCAGCCACCTAATGAGTCGGGCGAGCAACCCAACCTTCGGATGAGGATGCTTAAAGAATATGGATGGAGTCTGCTGGCGGTCCAAAATGGGGGAAGGTATATGGGCTTCCTACTAAGAAATTCCATCGCTATAAGTGTGGAATGCAAGGAATAGGGACTTACTCGCAAGGCGAGCAACTTGATCGGGAGAGCCTCTACGCTATGCGAGAGACTGTGACAAAGCTCACATCCGAGCTAGAAACGTCCAAGGAAAGAGAAAAGGTTAGAGATGCTCAGTACCTTGGCATGAAAGCTCAGATTAGAACTCTCCTATCTACTGGAGCTTTTTCGATTCTCTGGTCTCGTGAGTCATCGCCAGAGGCTCGACTTGAACGTGAGTGTTCTTTCTGTCCTCCCCGTGATCGTTCCTTCTTCCCATCCTCGACAAGACCCTTCTCTATACCGTCTTGTAAATGAAAGTTCATCAGACGATGATGATGATGTTGTACAAAACACTCCTTGACTTTTATATACTTTGAACTAGACACATAGAACCGATTTTGAACTAGTTGTAATAAGCTTTAACTTGGTTTTGTTAGTTTAATTTGTTAGTTCTATTGAACTTTAATTTATTAGTTTTAATGTGTTTATTGAATTGTGTTGTTGTTGTTGTTGTTAATGTTGTTGTTGTTGTTGTTGTTGTTTTGGTGATTTTGGTATTGAATTGTGTTTTATTTATTGAATTGTATTATTATTTAGGGATTTTGGTATGCTGGCAGGTGGTGTAGCTGCCAAAATAGGCATTTTATGCCAAAATTAAAACACAGAAAACTGACCAACGTTGGTCGGTTTCTTATTAAAAAAAATTATTTTCTGCAAATTAGCGACCAAGGTTGGTCGCTTTTATATTAAAAAAATAAAAAATTAAAGATTTTATCATTACCGACCAACTTTGGTCGGTATTGTTAAATATAAATTTTTTAAAATAATATATATTTTAATTTACCGACCAACTTTGGTCGGTATTGTTAAATATAAATTTTTTAAAATAATATATATTTTAATTTACCAACCAACTTTGGTCAGTAATTTTTAAATTCTAATAATTAATAAAATAACGTAATTTAAATAAACCGCCCAACCTTGATCGGTAAATTTATATTATTAAAATATGTTACGGACCAAAGTTATTCGGTATGTTCCTTAAACTGTACAATTGGTCCTTTTATCTTAGCGATCAACGTTGGTTGCTAAGGTAAAAGGACCACTAATATAGCGACCAAGCGTGTTTGGACGCGTTTTGGTCGGTATTTTGCCAAAAGCGACCAACTTTGGTCGGTTATAGTTGTCGCTTTTTATCAGATTTCTAGTAGTGCAAATCCAAAGATTGAAGATATCTTAAGGCATTAGGTTTATTGAGTCTTTTTTATTTTGTTCTTCATTTCTAATCCTATTCTACTTTCAAGAAGTGTCTTTGTGGGAAAGATTTGAACCACTGTTTGGTTTAGTTTCCTGACTAGAGTTAGAAGATTTGTTGCTTTGTAATAGAGTTATTGCAAATGGCTTACAATAGAGTTATTGTAAGGGATGAGGGATTAAGAGTTTAACACCTAGATTGCAATTATTGTAATATGAAGTTTGCTCGGTTTAGTGAAGTTGAAAACCTACTAGGGTAGGTCGTGGTTTTTAATCCATCGAGCAAGGTGTTTTCCACGTAAATATCACGTGTCCTTTATTTACTCCCGATTTACTGGGGGAACATGTAGAGAATCTGGTTCCCTATATTGTTTGGTTTTACAGTCTGTTGCTTACTGTGGGAATTGATAGAGAACCTCGTTCTCGATACAATTTGGTGGACTCTTAATTTCTATCATAGATTCATGTACTTTTAGAATGGATGTTGTCACTCATTTAATTTAGCCCCTTCATGCTTACTATAATTAGTTATTTCGGTTGTATATTAGCGGCTTTAACTATAACCTCATCTCTATTTATTGGTCTGAACAAAATAGACTTATTTAAAATGAATAGTTCATAAAAAGAAATCCTTCCGTGAGATTACGCGTATTCTATATTTACTTATGTTACCAACCGTCAATTCTTGTTCATTGTCATTGAGATTCATGTGAATTCAGATTAATGTTTAAGTATCGATATTACCTTCTTTTTTTTCTCCTTTCAAACAAATAAAATGATTAAAGTTTTTCTATTTGGAATTGTGTTAATAGGTCTAATTCCTATTACATTGGCTGGATTATTCGTAATTGCATATTTACAATATAGGCGAGCAGTAGTTTGAGAAAAAAAACATCCTGTAGTGCTTCCCTAAGAAATGATTCTTGACATTAATGAGTGAGTTGGACTGAAAGAATTCGAAAAAAATAAAGGATCATGGCATTGATTGGGGAAGAACGAAATAGTAAAGGGAAGCATGAGGTAGAAAAAATTGAACATAAATTACCAAGTTCACATTACCTGCACAGAAGAAGAAAATAACCGCATAATAACAAGATGGAAGAAAACTCATGCAATACACAAATGTTGACAATTAAAGATATAATTTACAACGTAACCAGAAGTTATCAAGCATTTGTAGCTGGAACCCTGACGCGCTTCTTTTTCTTCTTGTATAAGCAAAAGAGAGCAATAGCAAACGCTAGGAAGAAGACACCGCCAATTGTTACGCCTACCGCTATGATTGTTGCAGTGTGTTTTCCACCTCCCCCTGGCGGAGGAGGAGCAACATTAATACTATTACTTGATGGTGGAGGAGGAAAAGTAGTCGAAGGAATAGTCGGTGTTGGAAGTGGTGTTAATGCTGAAGGTGGAGGTGGAGAGAGGGAAGGAACTTTACCACCTTCTGAAGGTAGTGACGAAGGTGCTAACATTGGTGATGATTGTGAATTTTGTGGGGCCATAGAAGATGGAGTTCCTGGTGAAGAAGCTGGAGATGATGACGCATTTGGTGGTGAATAAGTTGGTGAAAGTGGAATCTTGGAATTGTTTGGTGGTGGTGAAAGAGGGCTCTGGGAATTATTTGGTGGTGAAGTCGGAGTTTGCGGTGGAGGAGATGTTGGTGTTGGCGATGTTGGAGGAGGTGTTGAATTTGGCGGTGGAGTTGTAGGAATCGGTGGTGGTTTCGGATCATTAGACGGCAGAGTTGGTGGAGGTGGAGAACAATAAGTATAAACCATTGCAATGCTCTTACGGGATGGCATTTTTATTGCAATTATTATAGCTTTGTTATTAGGAAAGAGGCACCTACGTTGAATATTGGACAACCTAATAGTTAGTGCATTAATGTTTAAGTATCTTACACAGCTTAAAGTACACTTATATAATGGAAGCATTTTAATGTTTGTTGTAACCTATTGTTTTGAGTTTTACACAACTCTAGACTAATTGATAGTATCTTGACTTGCTTTGACGGTGGAGTATTATTTTCTGCTAAGGAACATGGGGTTGGTGTCATGATTATGGAGCATAGCCAGCTTAGAACAGTAATATTATGCTAGCGATGCAATTTAAAAAATCTTGTATTATCCACATGTCTATTTATTTATACCAAGAGAGAACAAAGTTTCGCTTTCTAAATTAAGCTTATATACTTGTCAATGTGTTTGATGGTAAGGGAATCTAACAAGAAATATAACAAAAACTGAGTTGGTCCATGTTTCATAATCTCCGATGATTAATCCAAGCTGTATTTTTTTGGTCTTCTTTTATTTTCGGTTAAAATTGTTCTCCTTAAATTGGAAAGAGAACAAGATATCCACCCAAAGGCTGATTAACTTTTTTCTGAAAAGATTAAGGGTGAGGAAGTTTCTTATCTGAAAAAATTAGAGGGAACTTAAAAACTCTAATTGCGGGGATGTTCAGACACTCGTTTCTTATTAATCACTCGCCAAGAGCGTTGGATAAAGAATAATATGTTGAAATCTCATAAATGAATACGTAGCATGGCAGGAGGCAATTTAGAAGCAATTTGAAGCATACAAAATTAGGGGTCTGTTTGAAAAGACACCCGGTAATTGAAATAGGTGGTAGTAATTACATAATATAATATTACGACAATATGTTTGTTTGTCATAACATAATTACAGTGTAATTACAAGTACACTGTTTGGTTGCACAAGTGTAATTACACAATTAGATTAAATTTTAATAAGTTAATTGTCAAAAAATAATTAAAAGTTAAGATTTAACAAAAAAATGCCTTTACAAATGATATTAAATTTGACATTTAAGAAACATATTGTTTCTTGAAAATATATTAGTATCATATATTTGTAACTAATATTGTAAAAATAATGACATATTATTTTTTATTAATAATATTTTGCTTTAATTAATTATAAAACTAAAAGTACATATATTATAAGAACATCAAGGAATACATGCTTGATAGAAAGATTAATATTTATAAATATAATACCATGACATTACTCAAATAATTTACTAAAAAATAATCTATCCATTTTAACCTACAATGGTGGCATGCAATTTGAATTAATAAGTCAATACCACTAAAGCAAATAAAATGAAACTAATATAACATTACACAAAATTCAAAAGAAAAAATAACAAATACTCTTATGTGAAGTTACAACATAACATAATATAAGTTTCAACATAATGTAAGTAATATAATTCAAAAGAAAAAGATATTAGTCTATAACCTCAACTAGTTTAATGACATCACTCATTATATGACAACTATATTATTGACACATTGTTTCTAATATTAGGAGGTGTAGTTTCAAATTTTATAATAATAGCACAATTATATTAAATGAAAAAATAAAAAAAATAAAAAAATGAGCAACTACACGGAATCACGAATATAGAGGTTTAAATATGAGAATAGTATTTATATAGTAAAAAGTAATCTATCATTTTAACATAGTTAAACTTGCATATAACCTCATTCAATAACAAAGTTCAACTTTAATAACATCACTTATTGTAAGTCAAGTTTGTGATGACTTATTCTTTCTAGATTACAAGGTATAATTTTTCAGAAAAGATAAAATAATAACATAGCTAAGTGTAAAAAATAAAAATAAAAAATTTAGAAAGATATAAAATATAAGAAATTATGTAGAAACACGTGAAGTAAAGGATGAAAAATGAGAAATAAGGAAATTAAAGGTAAATAATTTAAAAAGAATAATATTTGGAAAAAAAGAATTTAGAAAGTTAAAATTTTACAAAATTAAAAAGAAAACGAATAGAAATGAAAAATAAATTAAAAAGAAAAGAAAAGCGATTCAACCATGTAATTACCACCAATTCTCAAACCCCCTTGAGAATTGAAGAGTGTAATTACAATCCCTCAATTACTCCCAATTACATGATTACTTGGTTAGCCAAACATGCCCTAACTGTATAATTATACTCAATTACACCCAAATCCAATTATAAGGTGGCTTTCCAAACATATGTCATTTGGACATTAGATTGGAATTAGATTTGTCGGAGACCATCACTAAACTCTCTTTATTTTGAAAGGAATTTCAGCCACAGTCAACGGGAATAAAGAGAGTATTACTATATTATAACTATTGTTGAGCCTGTTTGGTCAAGTTGTCGAAAACTGCTTATTTTGAAAGTAACTTATTTTTGGCTAATTCATTTGATTAGTGCTTTATACAAGTTCATTGTGTTTGGTTAGTCTTTTAAAAAAGTAGTTTAAGTACCAAATTATGAAAACGGACAATAAAGATTCAGTAAACGATTAGTATTATTTAGTAAAAAATAAATTGAAATACTTATTATAAAAGAATTAATTAAATATAAAACGTAAAGTAAAAATATAAATAAAAAATTTCAATCAATGTAAAACATAGTTATTCCAATATAATAATATTGAATGTTTGGTATTACATATTGTTTACATGGTAATTTAAATATATCAAAATACATATCATCCAATATAAATTTAAAATCTAATCAGACGAATAGGAGAAGAGAATAAAAATATGATTAAAAAAAAAAATAAAAAAAAATATATAGTAGAATAAAAAGAAAAAAGGAAAAGGAAAAGGAAAAGAAAAATATTAAATTAATAAGAGATAAGTTGAAAAATATAAATTTAAATAAATTAATTTTCTTCTTCTACTTCTGCTTATGCGAACGTGCAGCTTTGCTCCCTCGAACCTTCATGAACGCGTGCCCCAATCGCGTACGCAAAGCACAAATGCCCAGCAGCCAAAAATCCTTCCTCGCGAACGCGATAACCCCTATGTGTTCGCGATGAACAACACCAGAACTAGCAACAACAACAGCCAAATATGGAGAAATGTTCTGAAACCATCCCGAAACATACCAAAGGCCACTCAGGACCCCATCCAATCATACCAACCAGTCCCAATACATGACACGAACCTGCTCGAGGCCTTAAATCACATCAAACAACATCAAAACCACGATTTGACGATTGAAACCTTCCTTTAAACTTTCAAACTTCCAAATATCGACGAACGCGTCCGGATCATATTAAATTATTTCGAAATGACACCAAACTTTGCGTGCAAGTCATAATTCACGATATGAACCTATTCCATGGCTCGGAACCCCAAACGGACATCGATAACACCAAAGCCCACCTCAAACCAAACTTAAGAAATTCTTAAACCTTCAAAATGCCAAATTTCCATAATAGGCGCCGAAATGGTCCCGGGCGACCCGATACTCAACCAAAACATACGACCAAGTCTGAAATCACCCTACGAACCTATTGCAACCTTCAAATACCGATTCTGGTGTCGTTTGCTCAAAAGTCAAACCATAGTCAATTCTTCCAACTTAAAGTTTCTGAATTTAGAATATTCTCATCCGAATCAACTCCGGACTTCCTGAAATTCAATTCCAACCACACGTACAAGTCATAATACATGGAGTGAAGCTATTTAAGGTGTCTAACTACCGAACGACGCGCTAGAGCTCAAAATGACCAATCGGGTCGTTACGTTCTCCCCAACTTAAGCATACGTTTGTCCATGAACCTACTAAAGACTGCTCTGGAATTGTCCAAAACCACTATTTGGAATCTCATGAACCTACCCATGCCGCCACAACCCAGTTTGTCACGACCCAAAATCCATCAAGGTCGTGATGGTGCCAGACACCATTGTCGGGCAAGCCAAGACTCATTAGATAATTAAAATTCCTATTTTAGTGTTTCGAAATCGTTACTTTTCATTTCATTATATGAAGATCATCAAACATTTACAGAGTAAATAACAAGGTTTTAACACTTCAATTAACAAGTACATCCCAAAATCATCCCAGAACCCGGTGTCACAAGTGCATGAGCAATTTTTAAGAAAAACCAAATGAAATACAATAACCGTTCAGAATACAATTTGGACAGAACACAAAAAAATATACACTACTCTGAAGGAGACTCTGCAGGCTGCGGGTCGTCTCGAGAGAAGCAGCTCTCCTAAGTCTCCAGGTTAGCCACATCACTGCGTCAAGCGGGGCCACTAGATATATATGTATCTGTGCAATAAAAATGCACAACAAGTGTAGCATGAGTACGAAAACAAAGTGTACTCAGTAAGTATCCTGCCTGACCTCCAAGAGATAGTGACGAGAGGTCGAATTTGACACTTGCTAGATGTCAATTTAATAAAAATCAAGGGTGACACTAACCATGGATATCATAGGTAATTAACAGATAGTGATAGGAAATACAACTTCTTCCACATTTACACATTTTTAGTCTGCGTCATTTCAATTGACAACTTATATTTCAAGGCCAGTAAACAGTTAAAAATCACAGAAAAATACTCAGCAAATATCATGCCCAAGTATGCTGAGGGTCGAACGGCTCGAACCATAGATGCACCTATTACCCCGCTCGCGAATTGATCATGCGACGCAATCATATATAAATAATAGAGTTACCCTGCTCGCGAATCATACCTGCGACTCAGGTACTCATAGATACACACATTCAGACAGAAAATTCATACTTTATCAAGAAACCAATTATCCAAGAAAAATCAATTCTCTTTCTAAATGATTAATAAAATAAACTTTAACATTCTTAGGTATTCATTTACTAATTCGATAATATTAAACAGTCTAATTTTATCAGCAAAATTACAAGTACAACAAGTAAAGCATGCTAGTGGGTCCTAGACTACCCAGACACAAGCATAATAGTAGCTACGCACGGACTCCCGTCACCTCGTGCGTACGTAGCCCCCACAAATAGTAGCACATATTCAATTAGTTCACCTATGGGGACAGTTCCCCCCCCACAAGGTTAGTAAGGATATTTACCTCGCTCCGAAGTTCCATAACCGGCTTCCAAACCCTTCCGATGACTCGAATCAATGTACAATGCTCCAATACTAGCCAAATAACGGCAAACCAATGAAAATATACTCTAATACTCATAACCATTCAATTTATATAAATTCCCAACTCCGCTCGAAAAGTTGACCAAAATTGCCCTCGGGCCCACGTGCCCGGATTTCATTTTTTCGAAGATAAACTCTACCCATAGCCTTCCTAACTTAAATATATAAATTTTCTCTCAATTCATGCCCAAATTCGTGATAAAAATCCAAAAATACCAATTCTAGGTCTTCCCACCAAAACCCCAAGATTTCTACAAATTTTCCATGTCTAAATCCATGTAAGATCACAAATTTAACTCAAAAATGGGAAGAAATCACTTACCTAGTGTTGCTTGATGAAAATCCCTCCTTGAGCTCTTCAAAATCGCCCAAGCCAAATGAAAAAAAGTGAAAGAAATGGCCGAGCCCTCGATTATAAAAATGCACACTGCCCAGCCTCGACCTTCGCACCTGCAGCCTCCAGCCGCGCACCTGCGTGCCCGTCGGTGCGCCCAAGCACCCGCACCTGCGGCTTCCCAGCTCCAGCCAAAGCTCGCACCTACGCTCTGTCTTCCATATTTTCTCCTTCGCATGTGCGGAAATAACCTTGCACATACGCCCCCATCCAAGCCATCTATTTCCGCATCTGCAATGTCGAAGCCGCACCTGTGGCCAAAACCTCGCAGGTGCGGTCACACCCGACACCAGCAGCCAAAGCTTTCCCTCAACTCCAAATTTTGATCTGTTAACCACCCGGAATTTACCTGAGGCCCCCGGGACCCCTTCCAATCACACCAAGCAGTTCCAAAACATAATGCGGACCTGCTCGGGTCCTCAGATCAAATCAAATAACATCAAAACAACAGATCGCAACTCGATTCAATCTTTATGAACTTGAAATTTCCAACTTCTACATTCAATGCCGAAACTTATCAAATCACGTCCGATTGACCCCAAATTTTGCACACAAGTCACATTCAACATTACAGACATGTTCCAACTTTCGAAATCGGAATCCGACCCCGATATCAAAATTTCCACTTCCGGTCGGACTTCTTAAAAAACTTCAAATTTCTAACTGACTCCAAAATGACCTCCGGACCTCCGAATTTACTTCCGATCGCGCTCCTAACACCAGAATAACCATACGGAGCTATTCGTAGACTCGAAATCCCAAACGGACATCAATATCACTAGAATGCACTTCAACCCAGACTTATAAAATTTCATCTAAAATGCTAACTTCCACAATGTGCGTCGAAACGCTCCCGGGTCATCCAAAACCCGATTCGAACATACGCCCGAGTCCGAAATCATCATACGAACCTTCTGGAACCTTCAAATCTCAACTCTGAGGTCGTTTACTCAAAAATCCAATCTTAGTCAATTCTTCCAACTTAAGGCTTCCGAAATGAGAATTTTCCTTCCAAATTGACTCCGAACTTTCCGAAATTGAATTCCGACCACGCCTACGAGTCAGAATACCTGAATCGGAGCTGCTCATGGCCTCAAATTGCCGAACGATGAACTAGATCTCAAAATGACCGGTCGGGTCGTTACATTCTCTCCCACTTAAACATACGTTCTTCCTCGAACGTGCTAAGAACTGCTCTGGAGCTGTCAGAGTTCATTGTATAACACTTCGTGCACCTACCTGTGCTGCCACCACTCAGTTGAGTACATTAGCTCGATCAAATCTGAAGATATCCTCTTTTATCCATACAATAAGCTCGGAATCCAGTTCCAACACCCGAAATTCCCTATCAGTCCTGTCTCTAATAAATGAACACTGAATCAATCACCACACGAGGTACCAGAACATGATTGCATGCCTCCGCTGACTTAGCACCATACGCCGCATAATTCATCATTTAACCATAATGATATTCCCTGATCTTAATAGCCAAATTTCCGCGAATCTGATGCCCCAAACGCACCTCACGACACATATATATAAGTCCTGATATAACACTTATGATACCACCACAACGAAGGAGATGTGTAAAAATTCATCACCAACTGCAGCGTCAACAAATCATTGAATCTCTCCTTTTGATTAGAATCATCACCTCATTATGAACCAAATGTTGGTGTTTGTCCTTTAATAATTTTCACATAATCTTATCGCACTGATCCCTGATCCAATAGTCTCGTCTCACCCAGTATGAACTGCTCAGGAAACAAATCACCCCAGACATGACCAACAGTCTCACATGGTGCCGCAGTGTGCCCATAGGCCAAAAGTTGAACATGATACATAACGAAAAGACTTAGGAAGAGACTACTCAATCACGCAACTAATATGAACCTTCCTCCAAAAATAGGAAGCAAAACACAAGAAAAATAAATATAGGGAACATTACTCAACATCACACTGTTGCGGCATGCAACCCGATCCAAATAACATACCCGTGGCGGCGTGCCACCCGATCCACACATAAAATTCACATAAGGAGATACGTACCGAGCTAAATCTCTCATTATTACAAAATACTGAATAGCGGTCACAAGCACGCTAAGTGCATAATACCATCCTGGGGAGACTGATCGAGCCATACGCTACAAAACTCAAGCACAACTGAGGTGCGATATATAAATCTCAAGAGCTTTTCTGCTCACATAACGCCATCACTACGCTGAATCTTAACACCTAAGAAATTATCAAGTCGTTTCACAACTCACACGGCACAACATAACATTACATTAAATGGGCGAAGATGGAATAACATCCAATATTCCAATACCCCTCCTTGAGAAGCGCTATACTGAAATGAACACATCTGACTCACATGGAGCTCACAATCCTATTTAAATCCATTCACAAACATCAAGTCAATTATGCTCGCACTGAACTAGGCGGATAGCCTTACCTAGGTCCATAATAACCCATTTCTTCTCATAACACGCAAGAACAACCATCATAGCTGGAGCAAACTCCCACATTCCGCAACCGAATGAACCAAGCGCCCTCCAGGCATAAATTCCCCAATAAGCGATATTACCACATTCTTATACTTGGTCTGAATCTTCAATCAGTTAAGTGACTACACGCCACACTTATACAATCTTCCAGTGGTCACGCTCCTACGACCTTCCACACAAGGTAGCAAGTCTGCCCATCCATGCCACCGACCATACTAACGATGTAAAACAAATCAAGAATCCATAACCAGGATGCAAAGCCTCTTTCACCAAACACCGATCACAGGTGACGCTGAAGACAACACCAACTTACTCTTAAACATTCAAATCCCTTCTTCTTGCTCATCCAAGCTCATGACATCCTTGTCAACACCGAACTGCAACCTTGATCCTTACTTCCAGTTCCATACTGCTTACTGCACCTAACATGCCAATATGAAATAGCGCAAGAATTCCATCATAACTTCTGAACCCCTAATAGGGTGAACACTTCATCATATAGAAACCTTCTACTTACCTCAATTCAAGAGAACCATAACAACACACAAGTTAATTCTCATAATCACAAAACATGCAAATCCTTTAGTAGTAGTCTATCCCTAATCCTTCCAGGATCCGCCTACCCATGACAGGCCATCATACTTGAATGTTTCCAAATAAAATCTATCACGGCGACCAACAAGCCTCGCACATATCGTCACAAATCACATGCATAACCTAATCATGCTGAAGGAACTGATCACTGCTGTACATGTGCTATTTCAACCATGGCTAACCAATCTATTTTCTTCTAATTTATCCTTTACTTGACTTAGAAATAACAATAGCCTCATCCAAACATTGTGAACCCAAATCCGCCCTCCTATTAAGCAACCTTATATCACGAGACCACATTGTCTCCAAACCCATGAACCGTTTCATGCCCTCCTTTCACGCGCATTCACATCTTCGACTGATATACCCATCCTGATAATCTTTCTAAAATTCCGGAGTTTATTTCTCTCATTCCTCCAATACTACACTGCAAGCCGAAGACATCATGGAACATTCCGGGCCTCCTATCACAATCTATTGCAAGAGTCCAATCTTTAGCCATACTATGGGCCTGAAACCCTTAAGCACCACATTCTTAACCTTCGAATTCATTAGGACCACTATTGTGAGTCACCCACTCTGACTTGGCCCCGAATACAATCAACTCCAAAGCTCTTCTAGCACATGAACACCCTCTCAATGAAGCACGTGATTGAGTCACTACCCTTATGACTCGCCTATGTACTAAGCATAAATTCTGAATCTTCGAAAGCCTAACCGTGGTTCAATAAGGCCAACTTTTGCACACATTTATCAAATCATGTTGCTCAAATTACCACTTCTGTTCCTTTCCCTTAGCTAAATCGACTCACCCATACACCGATAGCCCAAAACCTCTCAAGTAGATAACGACGCAGCCCAATTGCAGGCGGTGGGACTCTCTCACTTAGCCTGAAGCTACTTTTGCACCACTATGGAACCCACCGAAATTCTTTCTTCATTGCTGACATGATCTTGCACAACCAATCCATAAAATTTCCTCTAGATTCTTCTGTCAGCATTCCATGAATAATCTAATTGTCTAGCATCATTCACATATTCGGCCTCTTACCAAATAGTCAATAGAATTCCTCACAGAATCTTGCCAACTACACGAGCGCTAACATGCTCACAGGAGATAACCCACCTGTGGAAATTACATGCCGACATCCTTCAACGTTGCTGCATGGGGAAAAATTACTACGACCTCGATACTCCTAAGCCCGTTCTCACTCACCAACTGCACCAGTCCATTCACTCCTTATGGTCATCATCTAAATGCGCGACGATATCTTCCAATTCACCGCTATATTGCATCCTTTTTCAAGTCAAACAACCCCCCCTTTTTTGTTACATCCAATCTCCCGCCGTAATAATCAATATTTTGATTTAAGCCCGTGGATCCAATCACCGTCCACTAAAATTCTCAAATCACTCCAAGCTTCTCCTCAAGGTGGGCAGCTATCTTACCACAGAACTCATGTGCTACGCTGCCACTCTCCCACTTTAGTCAAACTCACCCCCTTCATGCAACTGCTCGACTTCCGCTTCTTACACATGGCCTCCTTGAAATGGAACCACTGCCTAGCACTTCTCACATATCTTCCTTCATCGTATGCCGCCCAGTCGTTGCCTCAATTCAATATCATTCTCTGTAGCGCTTAAACTAGCATATCACCACAACCTTAAAACCTTCCGAAGATCATCTTTCTCGAGTCGCCTACATTAGAAATACCTATTCAATCCTGGACCACTGCACACCATGATCTCTAACAGCCGCTTCTTCAATACTACTTCACAATACTCTGACCCAATGCAACCGAATAAACTATAGCACCGACGAACTTAACATATACTATTCAATCAAAGACAACGATGTCATATCACAGATGAAGATTCCACCTCACTTGAAAACACCAAGTCTTACTACTTTATCAACCCGAACCTGATCATTCATAGTCCAATGGTCTTTCCTCTGCAGGAAATAAAATACTGAAATCTCGAAATCACGCTCTGGGAAGACCTCCTTCCAAGTCATTAATTTTCCTGACACATGGGCAAGCATCCTACCATCATATCAGTACCGTGCGACAACCAATCATAAGCATCATGACAACCTGAGCATAGCCTCAGGCTCTCAGAAACACAACTACTCAGCTGAAACAACATAATATCCTCCCGCAGAGCGACGACAATAGCCCCAACTAACTACGCAAGGAAAAACTTCACGCACCATATTCGTAGTACCATTACAATTCCCCAAATTCTCGATTCATAGCAAGCGCTTTGCGACGCGTAAGATTGAGTAAGAAGAAACGTAGGCATAAGCCTCAAAGGAATCAAGTCGCACGATGAGGAATCAAGAAGAGAAGTGCTCCTAACAGCCCTGTAGCCTCTCGAAGAGACGTATCCGTACCGATCCGCACGACTCTACTAGACTTTCTCATGACTCGTGAGACTAAGGGAACCTAGTGCTATGATACCACGTTTTCACGACCCAAAATCCATCAAGGTCGTAATGGCGCCGGACACCATTGTCGGGCAAGCCAAAACTCATTAGATAATTAAAATTCCTATACTAGTGTTTCAAAATCGTTACTTTTCATTTCATTATATGAAGATCAACAAACATTTACTGAGTAAATAACAAGGTTTTAACACTTCAATTAACAAGTACATCCCAAAATCATCCCAGAACCCAGTGTCACAAGTGCATGAGCAATTTCTAAGATAAACCAAATGAAAAACATTAACCGTCGAGAATACAATTTGGACAGAACAGAAAAAAATATACACTACTCTGAAGGAGACTCTGCAGGCTGCGGGTCATCTCGAGAGAAGAAGCTCTCCTAAGTCTCCAGGTCAGCCACATCACTGCGTCAAGCGGGGCCACTAGATATATATATGTACCTGTTCAATAAAAATGCACAGCAAGTGCATCATGAGTTCGAAAACAAAGTGTACTCAGTAAGTATCCCGCCTAACCTCGAAGAGGTAGTGACGGGAGGTCGAATTTGACACTTTCTAGAAGTCAATTTAACAAAAATCAAGGGTGACACGAACCATGGATATCATAGGTAATTAATAGATAGTGATAGGAAATACAACTTCTTCCATATTTACACATTTTTAGTCTTCGTCATTCAATTGACAATTTATAATTCAAGGCCAGTAAACAGTTAAAAATCACAGAAAAATACTCATCAAATATCATGCGCAAGTATACTGAGGGTCGAACAGCACGAACCAACAATAAATTTAAATTGTGCACTGTCGAAGGGTCGAACGACTCAAACCATGGATGCATCTATTAACCCACTCGCGAATCGATCATGCGACGCAGTCATATATAAATAATAGAGTTAACCTGCTCACGAATCATAACTGCGACTCAGGTACTCATAGATGCACACATTCAGACAGCAAATTCATACTTTATCAGGAAAATAATTATCCAAGAAAAATCAATTCTCTTTCTAGATGATTAAGAAAATAAACTATAACCTTCTTAGGTATTCATTTACTAATTCTATAATATTAAACAGTCTAATTTTATCAGCAAAATTACAAGTACAACAAGTAAAGCATGCTAGTGGGTCCTAGACTACCCAGACACATGCATAATAGTAGCTACGCACAGACTCCCGTCACCTCATGCGTACGTAGCCCCCACAAATAGTAGCACATATTCAATTAGTTCACCTATGGGGACAGTTCCCCCTCACAAGCTTAGAAAGGAGACTTACCTCACTCTGAAGTGCCATAACCGGCTTCCAAGCCCTTCCGATGACTCGAATCAATGCACAACGCTGCAAAACTAGCCAAATAACGGCAAACCAATAAAAATATACTCTAATACTTATAACCATTAAATTTATAAAAATTTCCAACTGCGCTCGAAAAGTTGACCAAAATTGCCCTACGGCCCACGTGCCCGGATTCCGAAAATTTTCGAAGATAAACTCTACCCATAGCCTTCCTAACTTAAATATATAAATTTTCTCTCAATTCATGCCCAAATTCGTGATAAAAATCCAAAAATACCAATTCTAGGTCTTCCCACCAAAACCCCAAGATTTCTACAAATTTTCCATGTCTAAATCCATGTAAGATCACAAATTTAACTCAAAAATGGGAAGAAATCACTTACCTAGTGTTGCTTGATGAAAATCCCTCCTTGAGCTCTCCAAAATCGCCCAAGCAAAATGAAAAAAAATGAAAGAAATGGCCAAGCCCTCGGTTATAAAAATGCACACTGCCTAGCCCCGACCATCGCACCTGCGGCCTCCAGCCTCGCACCTGCGTGCCCGCAGGTGCGCCCAAGCACCCGCACCTGCGGCTTCCCCAACTCCAGCCAAAACTCGCACATGCTCTCTCTCTTCCGCATCTACGGAAATAACCTCACCCCTGCGCCCCAGCCAAGCCAGCCATTTCCGCATCTGTGACGCCTAAGCCGCACTTGCAGCTCCGCACCTGCGGCCAAAACCTCGCAGGTGCGGTCACACAAGACACTAACTGCCTCAGCTTTCCCTCAACTCCAAATTTCGATCCGTTAACTACCCGAAATTCACCGGAGGCCCCAGGGACCCTGTCCAATAACACCAAGCAGTTCCAAAACATAATGCGGACCTGCTCACGTCCTCAGATCACATCAAATAACATCGAAACAACGGATCGCAACTCGATTCAATCTTTATGAACTTGACATTTCTAACTTCTACATTCGATGCCGAAACCTATCAAATCACGTCCGATTGACCCCAAATTTTGCACACAAGTCATATTCAAAATTACGGACATGTTCCAACTTTTGGAATCGGAATTTGACCCCGATATCAAAATTTCCACTCCCGGTCAGACTTCTTAAAAACGTTCAAATTTCTAACTGACTCCAAAATGACCTCTGAACCTCAGAATTTACTTTCGATCGCGTTCCTAACACCAGAATCACAATATGGAGCTACTCCCAGACTCGGAATCCCAAATAGACATCAATATCACTGAAATGCACTTCAACCCAGACTTATGAAATTTCTTCTAAAATGCTAACTTCCACAATGTGCGCCGAAACGCTCCTGGGTCATCCAAAACCCGATTCGAACATACGCCCGAGTCCGAAATCATCATACAAACCTGCTGGATCCTTCAAATCCCGACTCTGATGTCGTTTAATAAAAAATCCAATCTTAGTCAATTCTTCCAACTTAAGGCTTCCGAAATGAGAATGTTCTTTCCAAAAATACTCCGAACTTCTCGAAATTCAATTCCGACCACGCCTACGAGTCATAATACCTGAAACGAAGCTGCTCATGGCCTCAAACTGCCGAACGACGAACTAGATCTCAAAACGACCGGTCGGGTCGTTACATAGTTGATCATATTAGCTTGAGCCAAACTGAAGATTCTCCCCATTATTTATTCAATAAGCCTTAGAACAAAATTCAAACATTTGAATTTCTCTACAAGACCTGATTTTAACATACGTACACCGTATCAATCACTACGCACTGTACCAAAACATGATTGTATACCTTTGCTGAATTCACACCATGCACCACATATTTCACATGACCATAATAACATCATCTGACAACAATAGCCGCAATTCCACGAATCTGATGTCCACAACACACCTCATGACGCATATAAGTCCTGTTCCAACTCCTGCAATACTTCCACGAGGGAGAGATGTGTAGAAATTCATAACCACCTCCCGAATCAACAAATCATGGAGTCTCTCCTCCTGACAAGGGCCATTACCTCATTCTGAACTGAATAATGATATTTGCTCTTTAATATACCCTTCATAACGCTGATCGCACTGATCACAAGTCCAATAACCTCGTCTTGCACTATTCCGGTGGTAGCAATCTCAAACACTACCAAAATCTCATATAACACCAACAATGCGCCAACAAGTTACAAACTCGAATATAACTCATACGGAAGAACGAACTCTGGCGGGGAATTACCCAGCCCAAGTAACGAATAAAACAGCTGAATATGTGCTGTGAACCTACCTTAGGGATGAAAAAGAGACACATAAAATGAGTGTAAGGAACTATGCTCAACATCACATTGTTGCGGTGTGCCACCCGGTCCAGTGTGACACTATTGTGGCTCACAACCCGATCCAATGTGACACTATTGCGGCATGCAACCTGATCCACACAACATACCCATGGCGGCGTGCCACCCGATCCAAACAATTATACCCATGGCGGCGTGCCACCCGATCCGCACATAATGATCAAGTAGACAACACACATCAAGCTGTAATGCTTATACTTACGAAATGCCTGAATATCGACCACAAGAACGCCAAGGGAATAATACAAATCCTGAGGAGACGGGTAGCGCCATACGCTACAAAACCCAAGCACAACTAAGGTGCGATATATGATATGCCTCTCGAGAGCCATCGTGCTCACATAACACCACCGTTACGCGGGACCTCAACATATGTTCAAGTAATCAAGTCTTCTCACAACCCACATGGCACAATAGAGTATTGCATGAAATAGCTGACGAAGAAAATAACATCCAATGCCCGAAGGATCCTCCATAAGAAATGCTATTATGAATGAACACACCCCGCCTAGTGTAGAGCACACATCAACATTTAGACCCATCAGCGAACCTCAAGCCGATTCTAATTGTACCGTACTAGGCTAATAATCTCTCAAGGATCCAAAATAACCCCTTCCCACGACACATAAGAATAGCCATCAAATCTGGGACAAACTCACACGGTCCACAACCCAAGGAATAGAATGCCTCCCAGGAATAAACTCTCGCATTTGCGATATTTCCATAACCTCCTTACTTGGTTTCAATCTTTAACAGTCAAGTGACTAACATGCCACACTTATACAAATTTCTCCACATAATACGCCCCCATGATCTTCCACTCACGTAGAAAAGTCTGCATGTCCATACCACCAACCGTTATAATTCTGTAAAGCAAATCAAAAATCCGCAAGTCAACACACAAAGCCTCTTCCCAAGAACACCATTCTCAGGTGACGCTAAAGAAAATGCCAGCCTAGTCTGAACATCTGAATTCTCCCCTGCTCATCCGAGCTGTGACATTCTTTCAACACCAGACCGCGTCTCTTACCTTCAACTTCCAGTCCTCATGCCGCTCACTGCACCCATCATACCGCTACGCGATAATACATGTATTCACCATAACCCTTGAACTACTAGTGGAACAACCACTTCATTGGCTAGAACCCTTTAACTTAGCTCATTTCTGAAGAACCAATGAAACACGCAACTGAATTCTCAAACCGCAGAAAATACAAACCTCAAGTCGGGATCTAAACTGCCATAACTCTTCTGGAATCCATGTACACAACAAAGCCATTTGAATCAAATACCTCCCAAATCAACCAAGTTGTGGTGGAACTCAAGCCCAAGTGTAAAACCACACACTACATGTATTGATTCACGCTGAAGAAACTGATCACTGCCCCAATCATGCTGATCCAACCATTACTAACTGACCCAACTTCTTCCAATTTGCTCTTGACCTGACTTAGAAATACAATAGCTCTGTTGACAACACAACTAACTCAATTTGCACTTATCCCATTGACCCGAATCGCGAGATCACCTCATCTCAATACCCAAGAATCATCTAATACCTTCCTCCAGCACACAATAGCATCCCCAACTAGTACACCCATTTTGCAAGCCCTTCTGCGAATCCGAGGCTATTTATTCCTTTCCTCAAATACTGCACCGTATACCCGATGATAACATAGAACACTCCAAGTCCCGTTCACAGTCCACTACAAAACTCAATCCTTAACCCAACTACGGACTCAAAATCTTTAGGCACTTCACTTTAATTCTTGAATCCACTAGGACCGTAATTGAGAGTCACCCTCTCTGACCCGGTCCCAAATATAACCAGCTCTGATGCTTAACTAGCACATGAACAACCTCTTAAATAAGCAACCGGTTGAATTCTCTTCCTTGTACATCACATCCACAAGAAGCATAAACCCCGAGTCCTCCCAAAACCTGTATATGAATCAATAAGGTGGAATATAATGCACAATTATCAATTTCATTGTTTGAATCACCCTTAATGTTTTCTTTCCTTTGCCATAATAACCAATACACTGATAACCAGAAACTGCACAAGCAGATAATCACGTGATCCAATTATAGAGGGTGGGCTCCCCAACTTAGTTTTAAGCTACCATCACATAATGTAGAGCCCACAACGATTCCTCGTTCTTAATTACCATGATCTCGCACCGTCAACCCGCCAAATTTATCGAATTTCTTTTTAAACATATAATGAACATTCTGAATCATTAACCACAATCACATATCCGACCTCTTACCGGGTAGCAAGTAAAATCCTTCGTAGAAGCTTCATGAACATCACGCAATCACTAACCTTCTCACATGAGATAACCCACCTGTGGAAATTTCTTGCAGACATCTTCCGGCGACGTTTCCCTAGGTGCAACTACAACGAAATCAGTAACCCTTCTAGGCCCATAATTGTCCACAAGTTGTACAAGTCCGTTAATTCCCCATTAACATCAACTGAATGTACGACAATGCATTCCAAACTCGAAGTCACATTGCATTCCCTTCTGTTTCAAGCAAACTCCTTTCTGCCATATTCAATGTTCCCCAGTACAATATCCACCATCCCAAATACAATCCATAGACCTAGTCACCTTTCCACCATGATTCCCAAATCGCTCTAAACTTTCTTCAAACAAGTGGTTTTCTACCACAGAATCTATACACTATGCTGCTACTCCCACTTCAGTTAAACAATCTTTGTTAAGTAACTGCTCGATCCCTACTTTCATACTTTGATCTGCAAGCAGTTCAACCACTGCGAGACACCTCCCACCATGTCCTTCCTCAAACTTCGTTTCCCGAATATTGCCCCTAATCAACTCCATGCCTATAGAACCTGGACAAATAAGTCGCTACCAACTCTAAACCTCCTAGAGGATAACCTTTTTCGAGCCATTAACATTTGAAATACCGATTCGATTCTAAACCGTGACACTCTGCTATCTATGACACCCACTCCTCAAGCACCATTTCCCAACACTCTTCCCAGAAGGCAGTTTGAAGAAGACCATAAAACCGACGAACCTTATTACATTCCAACAAGGGCAGCGACACAACATTACAGTTGAAAATTCCACCACACTAAAAAATACCAAGTATCGTTACTCCATCAACCCAAACCTGAACATTCATAGTCAGATTGCCTTCCTTTGCTGGAAATAAATGTTGAACCTTTAAATCATGCACCGAAAATCCTCCTTCCAAGCCATTCGTTGTCTCGACACATAGACATGAACCCTACCATTACACCAACACTGTGTGATAACACAATCTGAACATCATAGCAATCTGTGCGTAGCCTTGAAATCATCGAAAATACAACTAATGATCTGAAATGATAGAACCTCCCTTTGCAAGAAGACGATAATAACTTGCTCGAATGCGCAGAGAGAAACATCTTGCTCCACATGTATAGTACCCTTACAACTCCTCGATGCCCAATCGGCACGAGCTCTCAATATCGTATAAGAATGAGTAGGAAGGAAGTAAAGGCATAAGCCTCGAAGGAATCAAATCGCACGAAGAGGAATCAAAAAGGGAAATGCTCCTAACGGCCCTGTAACCTCTCGAATATAAGTCCAAACGTCTCCCTACCGATCCGCAAGACTTTACTGGACTTGCTTATGACTCGTGAAACCCAAGTGAACCTAATGCTCTGATACCAAGATGTCGCGACCCAAAATCCATTGTAGATTGTGATGGCGCCTTACGCCGCCGTTAGGCAAGTCAACGTTGATTTATCAATTTTATTCATACATTTTATTAAATTGAAATTACTAATTCCCAATAATTTAACAGTATAAAATAGGATTTACAGAGTAAATGATGATAATTACGTGATATATGATAACAACAACCAGAATGAACTCCCAAAACCCGGTGTCACAAGTGCATGAGCATTTTTAAGAAGTACAACAGTAATTAAGTCAACAGAATAAATTCAAGTAATTCAAATATTGTATGATAAAATCCTAAGTCTACCCGGATATAAACATGACTTAGCTATGTACGGACTCTCGTCACCTCGTGCATATGTAGCACCCACAACTAGTAGCACATAACAACTAATATCACCTAGGGGGTAGTTTTTCCCTCACAGGGTTAGACAAGAGACTTACCTCGCTCTGAAGTTCCATAACCGGCTCCAACGCCTCTCTAACACCTCAACTCCAAGCCAAACGTTCTAAAACTAGTAAAACCATGCGCAAACCAATGAAAATATACTCTAATACTCATAAGAATTCAATTCATAATAATTCCCAACCCCGCTCGAAAATTCAATAAAGTCAACCCTAGAGCCCACGTGCCCAAAGTGAAGAAATCACTTATCCCATAATAGATGATGAGAATGGCACTCCAAAATTGCTCCAAACTCAGTCCGACCTTCATCGCGAATGCGACACTGCCCTCGCAAACATTCAGAAATGTTAAATACATGGTTTACATATGGATTTAAACATGAAAACGGTATAAATTTGGAATTTTGAAGAAAACCTAGAATTTTGTAATTTTGGGATTTGACCACAAAATTGGACATGGAATTGCGAATAAATTATATATTTGTGTTCGTAATGTTATGGGAAAAGTTTATTTTTGAATATTTTCGGAATCCGAGCACGTGTGCCCGAGGGTTGACTTTATTGACTTTTCAAGCGGAGTTGAGAATTGTTATGAATTGAATTACTATGAGTATTAAAGTACATTTTATTGGTTTTCACATGGTTTGATTAGTTTTATTACGTTTGTCTTGGAGTTGAGGTGTTAAAGAGGCGTTGGAGCCGGTTATGGAACTTCGGGGCGAGGTAAGTCTCTTGTTTAACCTTGTGAGGGAAAAACTAACCCCTAAGTGATATTAAATGTTATGTTGTCACGACCCAAATTCCCAATCCTCGGGATCGTGATGGCGCCTAACACCATACGTGCTAGGCAAGCCAATGTTAGAAATTTAGCTAACCTTTTCTATTAAAAGTTACTTAAACACAACAGAACAATTTTAAAATAAAAAGGAAATCTTATACTTTCCAATAAATGCAATCAGGGATAATATTCGATAAGATGAAACGAACCACAGACTAATACTAAATATATAACAACCTAGGGTCTGATGTCACAATTCAGGAACTACTAAAAGAATACGATAAATAATTGGGCTCAAAGAAATGTATCTCCATTTTGAATGAAATAAAACAACATCTAAATAATAAAGGGAAGAATTAAGGAATCTGCGGACGCAACAGATCTACCTCGTGTCCCATGCGAATAATGTCAGCTACTACTTTCACCTAACTCTAACCGGTACCTAGATCTTCACAAGAAGGGTAGAGTGTAGTATCAATACAACCGACCCCATGTATTGAGTAAGTGCCGAGCCTAACCTCGACGAAGTAGTGACGAGGCTACGACGGGGCATTAACAATATAACCTGTGAACAATATATAATAAAGCAAGAAGGAAATTCTAAACTAAGCAAAACAATAATTTGTAGCAATGAATATAATGACTCAGCCACCTTTTCCAGGTCATAGCTATAACCAATTCTCAAATAAGTTTCAAATTTCCAAATTCCACTTTGAAAAACCGTAAGTACATAATATGATAAACAGTAAAGTAAAACAGTAAGTTTTCAAATCCTTGTGTTGAAGAAATAAGTAAAACATAATTGTTCTCCCTTATTGCTCCTTGTTGCGGCGCGCAACGCGCTCCCACCTGTCCACCCTTATTTCTCCTCCCTATATATATCACCCTTATTTCTCCTGTTGCGGCATGCAACCCGATCCCACCCGTCCACCCTTATCACTCCTTGTTGCGGCAGGCAACCCGCTCCCACCAGACAATCACATCTCGTTATTTATAAAAAATATTTTCACAATTTAAGTCAAAGCCTTTCACAATATTTATGTCTCAACAATTATAAACAGAACAAGTTTCACTTTAAATAACAATAACAGCAGAATATGAAATAATGACAATAAAACAATGAGTGTTACAGTCTTTATTTTATAAACAGTAAAAAATGAATATTCTCCCTTATTGATCCTTGTTGCGGCGTGCAACCCGATCCCACCTTTCCACCCTTATTGCTCCTCTATATATATATATCACCCTTATTTCTCCTGTTGCGGCGTGCAACCGGCTCCCACCAAACAAATCACATTTCATCTCTTTATTTGTAATAAAGTTTCACAAATCATATTCCATGCCTTTCACAATACTTAAATCTCAATTATCATAAACAGGAAACTGTACTATTCAAAAACATCACCAATTATCACTACACAGCAAAACCAACCGAAATGTATAATGTAACACTGACAACCAGCTCAACCAGATGTACCACAATGTGACTAAGGAACAAGTAACACTTTCAAAATACTTGAAACAATATTTAACACCAAGTTGACAAACCAAGAGGACATGAAGGCATCAATGATCATAAAATAATTAAACTAGGGATCAATTAAATTGGAAACGGGGAATGGATCATGCTTAACAAACAATTTGGTGGTGCATAGATACTCGTCACCTTACCTATACACCACACACATGAAAATTCACATAGCAATTAAGTTGGTGATTCCTATTCCCTCAAGTCAAGGTTAAACCAAACACTTACCTCAAATTCGCAGGCCATTCACATCTCAATTACATATTTTCCTTTAGAATCTTTCTCTAACCCGCTCGAATCTAATCATAATCAGATTAATACCATCAACATAGGCTAACGAATCGAGTTTCACAATAAAAACTACAAAATATTCCAAAAATCTTAAATCGGCCAAAACCGACCCCCGGGCCCACATTTTGAAATCAGTCAAAAATGGTTGAATCAAACCCCTCGCCCTCTCCCGAGTCTAACCACATAAAATTTATCAAAATCGGACTCAATTTGGTCCCTTAAGTCCCTACTTAAAACTCAAGCCCTAACTCCCTCAATTTCACTATAAAATCATCAACCAAATCCCAAAAATGAAGATGGATTCATAAAACATAACCAAAAATAAGTAAAGAACACTTACCTGAATCCCTATGGTGAAAATCGCGTCCAAAATCGCCCAAATCTGAGCTCCCCAACTCAAAATATGACCAAATGAACAAACCCTTATTTTATATATTTTTCTGCCAGCTATTCTTCCTCCTTTCTCATGTCATACGGTCCCGAAACTCACCTTTTATGCGTCCAATGGATTCCATGTGAAATTCTAGTAGGTTTTTGAATCACCCAATTTGACCTTATAATGAAGGAGATATGTAGGTTTTCATATTTGCAAATAGTGCAGCTTTTTAAATACGTCGTCAGTGGCAATTTCATAATTAATCTGAAAAATCTGGCAACCTTAGTAAAATAATCATAAAATTCTCATACGATATCCAAATTTGATGATTATTTTTGCTACGGGTCCGTAATGACGATACAAGTATAATACTTCAATCAAAACATAAACCAAAGCTTATTTGTTCAATATGATATCATTTATGCTTGAAGGAACGACGTCGAAACATAAGAAAAACGAGCACAACACATTCCAAACCTATCCGAAACTCACTCGAGACCCTCGAGACCTCAACCAATAATTCAAACAAGTCACATATCACTACTCGAACTTAGTCGAACCTCCAGAACACTCAAGACAACACCAAAACACCAAATCAACCTCAGATTCAAGCCTAAGAACTTCTAAACTTCCAAAATTCACTAACGGCGTTGAAACCTACCAAACCACATCCGAATGTTCTCAAATTTTGCACACACATCACAAATGGCACTACGAACCTACTCCAACTTCCAAAATTCCATTCCGATCCCGATACCTAATTTTCCACTGTCGACCCAAATCGCCAAATTTCAATCTTTCGCCAATTCAAGCCTAGAACGGAGTCTTAGTTCATAAAATGACCCCTTGGGTCATCACAATCTGCACCTCTAAAACAAACGTTCGTCCTCGAACGGACATAGAAGATTACTTGAATTGACGAACAAGTGTGGATATTTACTCAGCATGGCCGACTCGGACTCCTAAGTAGCTGCCTCAACGGGCTGGCCTCTCCACTGCACGCGAACTGAAGATAACTCTTAGACCTCAACTGACGAACCTGCCGGTCTAAAATGGCTACCGACTCTCATAATTCAAGTCTTTTTCCAATTGGACAGAGCCGAAATCTAAAACGTGGGACGGGTCACCATGATATTTCCGGAGCATAGAAACATAGAATACCGAATGAACTGAGGATAACCCTGGAGGTAACGTAAGTTTATAAGCCACCTCCCCCACTCTCTCAAGAATCTAAAATTGCTCGATATACCTAGGGCTCAACTTACCCTTCTTCCCAAATCTCATAACACCCTTCATGGGCGATACCTGAAGTAATACCCTCTCTCCAAACATGAACGCCACATCACGAACTTTACGGTCGGCATAACTCTTTTGCCTAGACTAAGCTGTACGAAGTCGATTCTGTATAATCTTGACCTTTTCCAAAGCCTCTTGAACTAAGTCTGTACCCAATAACCGAGCCTCTCCCGGCTCAAACTATCCAACTGGCGATCTGCACCGTCTACCATATAATGCCTCATAGGGAGCCATCTGAATGCTCAAATGATAGCTATTATTGTAGGCAAACTCCGCTAACGGCAAACTTGATCCCAAGAACCTCTAAAGTCAATAACACAAGTGCGGAGCATATCCTCCAAGATCTGAATAGTATGATCGAACTGTCCGTCCGTCCGAGGATGGAATGTTGTGCTCAACTCAACTCGGGTACCCAAATCATGCTTAACTGCCCTCCAAAAGTGAGAGGTAAACTCTGTACGTCAATCAGAAATGATAGACACGGGCACACCGTGAAGGCGAAAAATCTCTCGAATATATATCTTTGCCAACCGCTCCGAAGTATAAGTACCTGCCACTGGAATGAAATGTGCTGGTTTAGTTAGCATATCCACAATAACCCAAACTGCGTCGAATTTCCTCTGAGTCCGTGGGAGTCCAACAATGAAGTCCATAGTGATACGCTCCCACTTCCACTCAGGAATCTCTATCTGCTGAAGCAAACCACCAGGTCTCTGATGCTCATATTTCACCTGTTGGCAATTTAAACAACGAGCCACATAAGCAATAATATCCCCTTTTCATCCTTCTCCACCAATAATGCTGCCTCAAGTCTTGGTACATTTTGGCTGCACCTGGGTGAATAGAATACTTAGAACTGTGAGCCTCCTCAAGGATCAACTCATGAAGACCATCAACATTAAGCACACATATACGACCCTGCATCCTCAAAACAACGTCGTCTCCAACTGTAACCTGCTTGTCACCACTGTGCTGAATTGTGTCCCTAAGGACCGTTAAATGCGGGTCATCATCCTGCCGATCTCTGATACGCTCAAGTAAGGAAGACCGAGCGACTGTACAAGCTAGAACATTGCTGGGAAAAATATCCAACCTCACGAATAGAGTAGCCAAAGTCTTACTGTCTGAGGCTAACGGTCTCTCACCGACTGGAATATATGCAAGGTTGCCCATACTCACCGCCTTTCTACTCAATGCATCGGCCACCACGTTGGCCTTCCCTGGATGATATAATATAGTGACATCATAATCTTTAGATAACTCTAACCTTCTCCGCTGCCTCAAGTTTAGATCCTTTTGATTGAACAAGCACTGGGGACTATGATGATCTGAGTAAACCTCACACGGCACACCATAAAGATAGTGCCTCCAAATCTTCAATGCACGAAGAATAGCTACCAACTCCAAGTCATGTACATGATAATTCTTCTCATGAACCTTCAACTGTCGTGACGCATACGCAATCACCTTTCCATCTTGCATTAATACTACGCCAAGTCCAATACGAGATGCATCACAATACACCGTGAAAGAACCTGAACCTGATGGTAACACCAATACCGGTGCTGAAGTTAAGGCTGTCTTGAGTTTCTGAAAGCTCGTCTCACACTCATCTGACCATTTGAATGGGGCACGTTTCTGAGTGAATTTAGTCATAGGGGCTGATTTAGATGAAAACCCCTCCACAAAACGATGGTAGTAAACCGCCAAACCTAAGAAAATCCTGATTTCCGTGGCTGTAGTGGGTCTAGGCCAGTTCTTGATTGCCTCTATTTTCTTAATAGTTGTTCATAATCAATTAAAAAATTACCAATTAACTTCACGTAACAATAATCCCCTTTCAACCCTTCACAATGCTGACAACGAGATGCGATGCATGAAGACCTCATAATTATCTACCTGAATTAACGTGTCTCATTTAACGCCACGTGGGCGGGCACCTAACTTGTAGGTTAAAGCTCAATAGTTATAGCACGAATTTGGAAAATTATGCACATATAATTTTATACAAAAGTTTTCAAATAAACCTAACATGCATGACTCCCTATTAGTACTATAGTAAAATGTTTTTTGTTGAACAAGGGAGAATTTAAACACAAGAATTTTCATCACAAGGATCCCGTCCTTATATAACATCCACCGCGGCTCGTAGCCAAATTTAAACATATCAAATCATATTAAAATGCGAGGATCTCACCCTCAGTTCTGAATCACAAGTAATATGCACATCGTGTCAATCGAAACATTCCATTTTCTTCTTTTAAATATTTTTTTTGTTAAACAAAATTACAACACGTAATGATAGACATAACTATCTCCATAGAATCTCCCAATACGAGTATTCACATAAGTAGATTTCATAGTTACGAAGCTCACCCATGAGTGGAGCATATTAAGAGGACTTTCTTAGATACTCATAACCAAATCAAGTTAAGGAAACAGTCACTTTATAAAAACTAGAAATTGTACTTGTAATGACACTATGTGGTGTAACGACCTCAGCCATACCATAGAAAATATATCAACATATTAGGTCTCCACCTCTAGGAGTCTGACCTCCACCTTCGACATTCCAACCCCTTCCCCTAGCTGGACATGTAAGTTGAGTTGTAACTGCATTGGGGTACGTAGCCTAAGTGCTCTGAGGAAATATGACTCTCCCAAGTCTAGGACAATTTCTACCAATAGCCGAAATGAAGTATCAACCTGCCCTGAGTCGTACAAAATTTTACAATCATATTTAAGTCCTTTAATGAGTCTGTGAACTCGCTTTCTGGCTATATGAACCGAAGTAGGAGTATGGCGGGTTAACTTATCGAACCTGATGGCATATTCTGATACCATCATGGTGACTTGACGCAGCCGTTCAAACCCTATGCGCCACACCTTATGGAGTGTCCGAGAAACAAATTCTATCAATAGAATTTATGAGAACTGATTCAAGTAGTTGGCGCTGCAATGGCTGGTCGCACTCTTCGTAGGCTTACGACAAACACCGGCGGCCAATTTCTTCTTTTACTATGTTGATCCAACATAGCTGAGCTACCCCAAAATCCGCAACCGTGACTTCCACACCAAGTAGACCTTCCGTAGATTTAAACTTGTTTATATAACTCCTTCGGTACTGAGGTATAGGGGTATTAAGGAGGCAGACATACCGTAGTTCCCAGCTTTATCTCTTACAAAATCTCAGGCCTTATACATTCCAGACCAAAATTGATATAACACATGACCCCGCAATCTATTCCTTGACAGTGGACTTCACCACTTGGCACGAAGTCATAGGTCACAACGTCTGATAATTCACAATGTTAAACTTCACAGCTCATATAAATTAACCCCATTGCTTTCAACTATTCCCATGTTCTGCAATACTTCATAGCTATGAATCCTTCTGGAACCTGACTGGTCCAACATATACCGACTAAGCTAGAACCTCCGCTTCTAGATCCACTTGAGGCTTTACCATAGGTGTTGATGTTCGAGCTCTAGATTGAGCTTTGCCTCTGCCTCTTCCCCTAATCGTAGCTGTCATTAGGGCTCCATTTCTTGTCCAGTTGTGGCCACATTGCGTGTGGTCGAGATTTTCGAGAGGACAAGAATAGACGAGTTCAATCATTAGTGATAAAATAAATTTGCACGATAGAGTAGAATAGAAGTGAATTTGTTCCTAACTTTATAGCCTCTGAGAGATAAGTACAGACGTCTCTGTACCGATCCCTCAGACTCTATTAAGCTTGTTCATGAATTGTGATACCTAGGCAACCTAGTGCTCTGATACCAACTTGTCACGACCCAAATTCCCAACCCTCGGGATTGTGATGACGCCTAACACCATACATGCTAGGCAAGCCAATGTTAGAAATTTAGCTAACCTTTTTTATTAAAAGTTACTTAAACACAACAGAAAAATTTTAAAATAAAAAGGAAATCTAATACTTTCCAATAAATGCAATCAGGGATAATATTCGATAAGATGAAACGAACCACGAACTATTACTCCTTGTTGCGGCGTGCAACCCGCTCCCACAAGACAAATCACATTTTATCTCTTTATTTATAATAAAGTTTCACAAATAATATTCCAAGCCTTTCACAATACTTAAATCTTAATTATCATAAACAGGAAACTGTACTATTAAGAAACTTCACCAATTATCACTACACAGCGAAACCAACCGAAATGTATAATATAACACTGACAACCAGCTCAACCAAATGTACAACAATGTGACTAAGGAACAAGTAACACTTTCAAAATACTTGAAACAGTATTTAACAATAAGTTGACGAACCAAGTAGACATGAAGGCATCAATGATCATAAAACAATTAAACTAGGGATCAAATAAATTGGAAACGGGGAATGGATCATGCTTAACAGACAATTTGGTGGTGCATAGATACGCGTCACCGCACCTATACACCACACACATGCACATTCACATAGCAATTAAGTTGGGGATTCTTATTCCCTCAAGTCAAGGTTAAACCAAGCACTTACCTCAAATTCGCAGGCCACTCACTGCTCAATTACAACTTTTTCTTTAAAATGTTGCTCTAACCCGCTCGAATGTAATCGTAATCAGATTAATACCATCAACGTAGGCTAACGGATCGAATTTCTCAATAAAAACTACAAAATATGAAAGAAAAATCCGAAATCGGCCAAAATCCGACCCCCGATCCCACATTTCAAAATCAGTCAAAAATGAAAAAACCAAAACCCTCGCCCTCTTCCGAGTCTAACCATATAAATTTTATCAAAATCAGACTCCGTTTGGTCCCTCAAATCCCTACCTAAAACTCTCCAAAACTCAAGCCCTAACTCCCTCAATTTCACTTTTAAATCATCAATCAAATCCCAATGTTAACGAAATAATGTTAACTGTTCTGAATCAAATAAAATAGTAGTTTCAATTTTATAGATAAGACTCTCGGGATCTGCGAACGCCGGCAGATGTACCTCGTGTCTCCGAAAAAAAAAAGGTAGCAACTCTAAATATCCCTACTGCTGGCCGGTACCTGGATCTGCATAAAAGAGTGCAGACTGTAGTATCAGTACAACCAACCCCATGTACTGAGTAAGTACCGAGCCTAACCTCGACCAAGTAGTGACAAGGCTACGGCGGGGCATCAACAATATAACCTGTGAAAATAATAAATAATAAAGCAAGAAGGAAATCTAAAACAAGTAAATAATAACAACTGCAACAACAATCTAAAATAACTCATTCACCTTTTTCAGGTCTTAGCTATAATCAATCCTCGAATAAATTTCCAAATTTCCAAACATTACTTTGACACATGTACAAAATATGGGAAAAACCGTAGAGCAAAATAAGTATTTCCAAATCTTTGTAATAAAAATAAGTAAAACATAATTATTCACCCATATCACAATCATTTATCCACCCTTATCACAATCAATTATCCACCCTTATCACAATCTGTTTCGCCCCCTTATCACAATCAATTTGTATTTGTTTATCAGAAACTTTCACAATACAAGCCAAGCCTTTCACAACACTTTTAACTGAACACTTGTAAACAGAAAACTATACTTCTCATAAACTCAACAATATTACCACAAAAATGAAACCAACAGGAATATATATATATATATATATATATATATATATATATATATATATATATTGTAAAACAAATGCCAAACTGCTCAACCTTTCTATATCACAAGGGAACCGAATAAACACCCAATGCTCTTTCAAAATAACCACAATATTATTTATCAACAAAGTAATAAGGTCAAGTAGTCATAGAAACAATAATTAACATAGAACAAATAAGACAGGAATCAATTAAATTGGAAACGAGGAAGGGATCATGTTTTACAGACCATTTGGTGGTGCATAGATACTCGTCACCTCACCTATACACCACACACAAGCAATTCACATAGCAAATAAGTGGGGATTCATATTCCCTCAAGTCAAGGTTAGACCAAACACTTACCTCAATTTCGCAGGCCACTCACTGCTCAATTACAACTTTTCCTTTAGAATCTTGCTCTAACTTGCTCGAATCTAATTATAATTAACTCAATATCATTAATTAAGGCTAAAGGAACTAACTTTATTAAAAATTGTAATTTTTTCTAAGTTTTCTCAAAAATGTGAAAACCTGACTCCGTGCCCGCTTGGTCTAAACTCGGGGTTCAGACCAAATTACATTTACCCATTAACCCAAGAACCAAAATATACAATTAGTTTAGAAATTCGACCTCAATTCGAGGTAAAGATTCAATTTTTACAAATTTCGTAATTCTACCCAGACCCTCAATTTTTACCATGAAAATTCTTAGTTTTTGATTTAAAAGGGATGAAAAACAATGAGAAATTGAAAGAGTAAAGTTTAGAATTGATTACCTATGACTTGGGGATGATATTTGGTGAAACAATTTGTTCCAAGGGTTGTGGGGTTCGAAAATTTGAAGAAGAAGAAGTCTGCCTGTTATATATATATATATATATAACAGGCANATGTACGCGCGCATATATATATATATATATATATATATATATATATATATATATATATATATATATATTTGTTATTTTATGCTAGCCTTGTTTCTCGTGTCAAACAATCCTGAAACTCAATTTTTATGTCTCCAATGGATTCCTTGTAAAATTCTAGTCAAGTTAGCATTTTGAATCACTCAATTTGACCTTATAATAAAGAAAATATGTAGTTTTAATATTTGCAAATAGTGCAGATTTTTAATACGCCGTCAGTGACAATTTCGTAATTAACCTGACAAATCTGGCAACCTTAGTAAAATGACCATAAAATCCTCATACGAAGTCCAAATTCGATGATTCTTTTTGCTACGGGTCCGTAATTACGATACGAATCTAGTACTTCATTCAACACAGAAATCGAAGCTCATTTGTTCTATATGATATCGTTTATGCTTCAAAAAAACGACGTCGAAGCATAAGAAAGAACAAGCACAACACAACCCAAACCTATTTGAAACTCACCCGAGCCCTCGGGGATCTAAACCAAACATGCACGCAAGTCTAAAAGCATCATACGGACTTGCTCGTGTGATCAATTCATGAAAATAACATGTAAAACTATGAATTAAACCTCAAAACTCATTATTTTTCTCAAGAACACTTAAAGTTCACTATTTATCAACCGGACGTCCGGATCACGTCAAATAAATTCCGATTCTCACCAAATTTTGCAGACAAGGCTTACATATCATAAAAACCCTGTATCGAGATCCAGAACCAAAATACGGGCCCGATACCAACGGTTTCAAACGTTAATTCATTTCTTTATTTCATTAATAAGTCAGAAAAACAATTTCTTTCAAAAATTGATTTCCAAGGCTTGAGACCTCGGAATAAAAATTTCCAGCCATACGCCTAAGTCCCATATTTTACTGCAGACCTCCCAGGATCGTCGAAACACAAATCCAAGTCTGTTTACTCAAAATGTTGACTCAAGTCAACTAAAACCAAATTTTTAATTCTAAAAATTATTATTTCTTATATTTTCACATAAAATCTTTCCGGTTTCACACTCGGACTGCACACGTAAATCGAGGTATTTAATATTAATCTTTTAATGGATATTAAGTCTAGAACGAAGACTAAATTCATAAAATGACCCCTTGGGTCATCACAATCTCCACCTCTAAAACAAACGTTCCTCCTTGAACGGACATAGAAAATTACCTGAAGTGGTGAGCAAGTGTGGATATCTACTCTGCATGTCCGACTCGGACTCCCAAGTAGCTGCCTCAACGGGCTGGCCTTTCCACAGCACTAGGACTGAAGGATAACTCTTAGACCTCAACTGACAAACCTGCTGGTCTAATGGCTACCGGCTCCTCCTCATAAGTCAGGTCTTTGTCCAATTGGACAAAGCTAAAATCTAACATGTGGCACGGGTCACCATGATATTTCCGAAGCATAGAAACGTGGAATACCGGATGAACTGAGAACAACCCTGGATGTAACGCAAGTCTATAAGCTACTTCCCCTACTCTATCAAGAATCTCAAATGGCCCAATATACCTAGGGCTCAACTTACCCTTCTTTCAAAACCTCATAACACCCTTCATGGGCGACACATGAAGCAATACTCTCTCTCCCGCCATGAATGCCACATCACGAACCTTACAATCGGCATAATGCTTTTTCCTAGACTGAGCTGCACGAAGTCTCTCTTGAATAATCTTGACCTTATCCAAGGCCTCCTGAACTAAGTCTGTACCCAGTAACCGAGCCTCTCCCGGATCAAACCATCCAAATGGCGATCTGCACCGTCTACAATATAATGCCTCATAAGGAGCCATCTGAAGGCTCGACTGATAGCTATTATTATAAGCAAACTCCGCTAACGGCAAAAACTGATCTCACAAACCTCCAAAGTCAATAACACAAGCGCGGAGCATATCCTCCAATATCTGAATGGTACGCTCGGACTTCTCGTCAGTCTGAGGGTGAAATGTTGTACTCAACTCTACTCGGGTACCCAACTCACGCTGAACTGCCCTCCAAAAATGCAAAGTGAATTGCTTACCCGATCAGAAATGATAGACACAGGCACACCATAAAGGAGAACAATCTCTCGAATATATATCTCAGCCAGCCGCTCTGAAGTATAAGTGCTTGCCACAGGAATAAAATGTGCTGATTTACTCAGCCTATCTACAATAACCCAACAACGAAGTCCATAGTGTTACGCTCCCACTTCAACTCAGGAATCTCTATCTGCTGTAGCAAACCACCAGGTCTTTGATGCTCATACTTTACCTGCTGACAATTTAAGCAACGCGCCACATAAGCAACAATGTCCTTTTTCATCCTTCTCCACCAATAATGTTGTTTCAAATCCTGATACATTTTGGATGCACCATGGTGAATTGAATACTTAGAATTGTGAGCCTCCTCAAGGATCAACTCACGAAGGCCATCAAAATTAGACACACATATACGACCCTGCATCCTCAAAACACCATCATCTCCAACTATAACCTGCTTGGCACCACCATGCCGAACTGTATCCCTAAGGACCATCAAATGTGGGTCATTATTCTGCCGCTCCCGGATATGCTCAATTAGAGAAGACCGAGCGATTGTACAAGCCAGAACACTGCGGGGCGAAATATCCAACCTCACGAACTGATTAGCCAACGTCTAAATGTCTGAAGCTAACGGTCTCTCACCAACTGGAATATACCCAAGGCTGCCCATACTCACCGCCATCCTACTCAAAGCATCGGCCACCACATTGGCCTTCCCTGGGTGATATAATATGGTGACATCATAATCCTTCAGTAACTCTAACCATCTGCGCTGCCTCAAATTTAAATCCTTCTGCTTGAATAAGTACTGGAGACTGTGATGGTCAGTAAAAACCTCACACGGCACGCCATAAAGATAGTGCCTCCAAATTTTCAAGGTATGAACAATGGCTGCCAACTATAAGTCATGAACAGGGTAATTCTTCTCATGGACTTTCAACTGTCTGGACGCATACACCATCACCTTGCCATCTTGCATTAATACTGCACCAAGTCCTACTCAGGAAGCATCACAATACACCGTGAAAGAACCTGAACCTGATGGTAGCACCAACATCGGTGCTGAAGTCAAGGTTGTCTTGAGCTTTTGAAATCTCACCTCGCACTCATCTGACCATTTAAATGGGGCACCTATCTGAGTCAATTTAGTCACTGGGGCTGCTATTGATGAGAACCCCTCCACAAAATGACGGTAGTAACCCGCCAAACCCAAGAATTTCCCGCTTTCCGTGGCTGTAGTGAGTGTAGGACAGTTCTTGGCTGCCTCTATTTTATTAATAGTTGTTCATAGCCAATTTCAGAATTATCAAATAACTTTATGTTAACCATACTCTCCTCTCAAACCTTCCCAACACTAATAACGAGATGCGATGCATGGAGATCTCATAATTATATATCTGAATTAACGTGTTTCATTTAACGCCACATGGGCGGGCACCTACCTTATAGGTTAAAGCTCAATAATTATAGCACGGATTTGGCAAATTATGCACAGATAGTTAATTAATTAATTAATTTATTTATTTATTTATTATTATTTACTCATTTATTATTATTATTATTATTATTATTATTATTATTATTATTATTATTATTATTATTATTATTATTATTATTATTATTATTTTATACATAAATTGTTGAATAAGCCTAACATGCATGACTCCCTACCAGTACTTATAGTAAAAAATTTAATTCACAAGGGAGAATTTAAACACAAGAATTTCCATCACAAGGATCTCATCCCTACATAACTTCCACCGCGGCTCGTAGCCCGGTTTAAATATACCAAATCATATTAACACGCGAGGATCTCGTCCTCAATTCTGAATCACAAGTAATATGCATATCGTTCCACTCGAAACCTTCCCTTTTATTCCTTTAGATATTTTCCGTTGAACAAAATTACAAAACACAATGATAGACATAGCTATTTCCATAGAGTTTCTCAATACAAGTATTCACATGAGTAGATTTTTGAGTTACGAAGCTCACCCGAGAGTGGAGCATATTAGGAGGACATTTCTAGATACTCATAACCGAATCAAGTTAAGGAAATTATCACTTTATAATTACTAGAGATTGTTCTTGTAATGGCACCATTTGATATAACGACCTCAGCCATACCATAGAAAATATATCAACTGGCTGGGTCTCCACCTCTAGGAATCTGACCTCTACTTTCGACATTCCGATCCCTTTTTCCTTAGTTGGTCATGTAGTTGAGTTGTAACTGCAATGGGGAACGTATCCGGAGTGCACTGATGAAATATGACTCTCCCAAGTGTAGGACAGTTCTACTACTAGTCGAAATAAAGTATCAACTTACCCTGAGTCGCACAAAAACTTTTACAATCATAATTGAGTTCTTTAATGAGTTTGTGGACTTGCTCTCTGGCTATCTGAATCGAAGTAGGAGTATGACGGGCTAACTTATCGAACCTGATGGCATATTCTGACACCGTCATATGACCTGACGCAACCGTTCAAACCTTATGCGCCACACAAAATGGAAAGTTCGAGAAACAAAATCTTTCAAAAGCATTTATGAGAACTGACTCAAGTAATTGATGTTGCACTGGCTGGTCGTCCTCTTCGTAGGCTTGCTTCAACCACCGGCGACCAATTTCTTCTTTACCATGTTGACTCAACACCGCTGAGCTACTCATCACGCCCAACTGTTCCTTATAAAAGACAAAGCGGTCGCTGCAAATATAATTCGGTTTAAGTCCGTAGTCGAATCCTCGGGGAACTAACCTATCTATTACAACTCTCAGTGATGCTAATATAAGCTCAACCAATTTCCGGGTGCAATATTTTTATCAATAATTGTTTGGGTTTATCAACTAAAGAAGATGATATTAAAAACTAACAATACTTAATATTAAAGATAATTCAATGGTGGAAAGATCTAGGGAAGTGATTTCCCCAATTGCTAGACTAATTCTGACTCTTTTGCTATAATCTCACTGTGTTACTCTATGAGGATTATGAGCTATGGTTTACTGCAATTATCTCTCGATCAACTACAGTAATTTACTAGAGCATTCTCTCGAACTACTCTAGCTGAATATGTATGTAGCTCTAATTTATCCCACCAAAGTTTCGTTATCTCTAACTCCACTTTTAAATTCAAGTAATGAATCTCTTCAATTACTCAAAAGTGGTGTTGTTCAACAACAATCTAACCTAGTGTTATTTCTCAAGCAACACAAGGTAATTAGACACAATTAATCAAGGGCCCATTCAATTAATCACCATAAAAAGAATAGTTGAACAATCTTAGATTAAACTAGGATTGATTATAAAAATATTGAGTCCAAACGTCATCTAACAATTGGTTCCATCAATTCTAGACGGATTATTTAGCTACTCATACTAAAAGACAACGAAAGCATATAAGAATTCATAATTCCAAAATAATGATAGAAGAAAGAGAATCGAAAAACTCTAATTGTAGCTTGGTCTCCTCACACTTGTTCTTGCCTCCAAATTTAGTCTAAAAACAAGCTTAAAACTTCTTGGGCAAGTCTATAGGGTTTTAAATAGGGCTAAGCTAATTTCTCCCATTTTTTTACAGTTTACTCCCTGCAATTTCTGAGCTTTCCAGGACTTGACCGCGGCCGCGGCATGACCGCGATGGACTGCTTCAGTTCTGCCTCGCGTTGCTTTGCCCACCGCATTCCAGCCGCGGTCAGCCGCGGTCGCGGTGGGCTCCACTCTAGCTATTTTTGCCTTTTTCTTGCTTCTTTTCACTCTGGTTCTTCTCGATTGGCTTTATATTCCCTTGATCGGCTTCAAAACGTTCCAAAATGTCTACCCTCATGGATTATTTCCTGCAAGGCATAAAGAACACCATTTAGAGCATTTTGTTATCATTTTTATACTTAAAACAACATTAAAGTATGGTTCATTATGAGTGAAAATAGCATCTAAATAGCCTACTATCAACACCCCACACTTAAACCATTGCTCATCCCCGAGCAACTAAAACCACACTCTACAGGCCTAATCTTATCAGCTTAACTTCCTCACTCTTTATACCAAGAACACTTCACACAGACAGACTACTTCAGCGCAACATCTTAGCCTCGAGAGTGGACTCCTTTATAGCCACGCAATATTGCTAACCAACTCTCCTACTCTCAGTCAGAGGTCCATTTTTACCTTCCCTTCATGACTCATGTGCCTACTCACTACAGTAGAGACTTATGATATTTACAAATCACACACTGAGGAACTCGAATATGACATTTCACTCACCCTTAGAAACAATTCTTATGCCACAAACAACGCACTATAGGCTTGCCCGTAGTGTAATACTCGACTAATCGAGCTCATTTAGTCTAGAATTAAATAGGATTTTATTTGGTTGTAATGTTGGCTGCGGTACATGTGTGATACATATGAATATAGTGATTGCACCTCCCTAAGCACTCCACTACATTGTGTACTTTTAAACTCTTGATTTTGTCACCCTTCATTCCACCATTACACTATTGTGTTAACCCCATATTCTTTTAAGCACACTTTTCTTTTAATAGCCACCACAAATTTAAGACTTCTTCATTTTTTTGGTGGCCTATAGTTTTGCTTATCAAACAATGCGCTTTTCATGTTTCATTAATTCAACTTAATAGCTCACCCAACCACCCCACACTTATATGTCTTTTCATATCCATTACACTTCGAGTGTTTCTAAGAGGTGATAGGGTTCAACAAGATAGGCTAGTTAAACTTGGATCAAGCTAGTAATGTGGTTGCCAAGGAAAACATGCTTATAGGCTCAACTGGGTTGACTAAGATATGTACAATTAGGTGGGACAAACATATACAGAAGGGTTAAGCAAGAAATGCCTATATCACTTTCCAGACCAAACAAGACTACCATTTCGCTTTGTACACACACAGGGCAATTTCTAGGCATTGAGTGTTGACACAGAATACACAAAGCCTCACTCACACATGGCACATGACTCAATCCAGTTAGGATCATAGACACTCTGCTCTAAGTACTTGAGCCATTCAGGAATACACAATTTAAGGCTTTATTAGAGTCAACAAAAGAGCCTAAGTGTCCCACTAAAGCAATCTTCATTCAGGGTACTACAGAGTTAAGGGCCATATTCCTATCTTTGCTTTTCGCCCAAGACTCCTAAAATTAAAGAAAAAAACTAACTACACCCGGTTAAAATGAAAACCCTTGGAAAAGAACTGTGGTATAAAGAAAAACCAAGGAGGAGTTGCTACACTACCTAACAAGGACAAATCTTTTTGTGTTTTCTTTATCTTCACTTCCCTCAAGAAACAGATCCATCGTCAGGAAGAGTCCTGGGCCAAATATTTAATATATATAGACCCACCAAAAAGTGTCCGTCTTCGGGCTAATTCAATACTAATTAAAAGGAAAAAAATTCAACTATCAACAAACACACTATATATACAACAACAAACAATATCCCCCACCCCATACTTATAAAATTGGCATGTCCCCATGCCAACAACAATAAAGCACAGTTAGGTAAGGAGACTTCCCTAGTGTTTAGTCTTCATCAGAGACGGTGCCAGGGTCGAGATGACAGGCACGCCCTAATGCTCGGAACCAGGCCATTATCTTCTTTTCGGACTTTGCATGCTGAGTGGCCAGAGTGTCAACTCTGATACTCAGGTTGTCCACTGAGGTGCGTAGGCCTGCCACATCTTGCTCCAAAGTTGACATGCGGGTGCTCCGCCGAGGCCGAGATGGGCCCGCCTCATCATGAATTGGCATTGGCGGGGCAGCATCAGGTACAAACTCGTCCCCATCATCCACAACAATAGGCACATGCTGCTCTTTTCCCATCGTTATTTTGCTGGCCCTGAAAGGGACCTTCTTTGCGAGCTTCCCATCTATGAGCCAATTCTTAGGGACATTGGCAACACGGCACAGCCTGGTGACCAGTGAAGGGAAGTAAAACCCTTTGAGTATCTCAGGAGATCTGATGAACATTTCATCGTGGATTAACCGGGCCACATCGAAGTCATGACGATTGACAAAACACCAAACCGCCATTGCACGATTTGCATTTACATCAGTAGTGTTGCTGGAGGGCAGCAGTCGACTACAGATGATGGTGAGCCAGCATTTAGCTTCCCAAGTAAGAGATTGGGAGTTCAAATTGATGTGATGCTTTATCCATGTGGGCTCCCCTCCCAAACAGATGGTCCGCACAATGTTGTTCCAAGTGATCGGTGGTGTCTGGTAGACTTGGTAATAATCCTCCGCTCCTGAGAAGACCGGGAGCCGGTATGCCCTACGAATTGCCTCCAGAGAGGCATTCACCCTTGTTCTTCTGACTGTGACCATCCGGTTGGTACGTTCTAGGCAATTCGCGTAGAACTCCCGGACTATCAAAATATTTGCCTCTCCGGTTCCTCAAAGAAGACGTCCAACTGGCGTCTCCTCAATTCATTGAACATCTCCGGGCATTCTTGTTGCAAGGAGGAATTGTCAATAGGTACTTCATGGACCATCTTTCGGGCTGCTTTTGCTTCAAATATTTCTTCGGCAACTTTCGAGACAAACCGATTAGAGTCATACTCGCTTGTACTAGCATGGGTTCTGCGTTTCTTGGATTAAGACATGGTACCTGACACAACAATGTTTATTGTCAAAGAGGGTTCAATTTGTGTGACCGCCGGGTGGTTACTCATACTTCACCACCACTATGGTCACTTTACCAATTATTATCTCAATGGGGAAATTTTTCAAACACATGGTGTGCATAAATCTAGACATGCATCTATTAGCCTATAGTAGAAAAACCCCACCCCAAGTTCAACCACAATCTCATGGTAGCATCAACCCACCAACATGATTTTCACCCAATAACACCAAATCTCACCAAGAAGTCACAATAGTTAGTCTACAAAGAAGAAAAATTCTAACCTAGACATGGTAGGGATCTACAATTAACATATACATTATACAAAATAAAAGAACACAAAGAAAAGAAATTAAGAGAGAGTGGAGTTAATAGACTTACTTGAAGAGAGGAAGAGAATAGGAGATGAGAGAAGGTAATGGCGGGAGAATGAGAGAATGGGGGAGGGGAAGCGTAGGGGAAGAAGAAGGAAGAGGGGAGGGTATTTGGAATTTAGGGTTGGGGTGTTGGTGGTGTGGGGAGACATGGGTAGTGGGGGTAGTTTTAGAATAATAATGGGGGGGGGGGGGAATTAAAAAAAAAAAA
>ML256042.1:0-21427 GCA_005239495.1 Nicotiana undulata | reverse complement strand
GGGGGGGGGGGGTATTAAAAAAATAAAAAAGAAAAAAATATTAATAATGTAAAACTTACCTGGGCGCAGGGGGGTTCGCCGCGGTCGACCGCTGCCGTAGTGAAGGGAAGGGTCGAGAAACAAAACACTCCTGACTCAGTGCGGTCGCGCCGTGGTAACGAAAAAAGAACATGACGAACTTGCCGCGGTCACGGTGACCAAAAACAGAACAGTCCAGACTTACCGCGGTCGCGGTGACGGTGTTTCGACTTAGCGTTGTTTTTCTCACACTTTGACCTTACCGGAGTTGTATTTTTACCCCGTCTTCTCCCAACATGCCACAATATTTCCCTGCACACTCAATCATAGGTTAGTCTCCTGTACAACATTTACAACAACAACACAAAAGAGAAAACAACAGAAAATCATGGGTTTCCTCCCACGAAGCGCTTGATTTAACTACGCGGCATGACGCAAACTATTGCTATCACTCCTCATTTGTGTATTGGGGCTCCTCCAGAGTTATCACCACAATGCCCCCTTTTTCTTCACTCATACCGAGGTAATGTTTCAACCTCTATCCATTCACTGTGAATTTGTTCGTCCAATCTTTTGATTCAATATCTACAGCTCCACTTGGGAACATTTGCACTACTTTGAACGGACCTGACCACCGGGACTTCAACTTACCCGGGAACAATCTCAGTCTTGAGTTGTATAATAACACTAATTCTCCGAGTTGGAAGTTACGATCCAAGATGTGCTTGTCATGCAATTTCATCCTCTCTTTGTATAATCAAGCACTCTCGAATGCGTGGAACCGGAATTCTTCAAGCTCATGCAGCCCATTAACTCTGTTGGTGCCCGTTTTCCATGTCCAAGTTCAACTACCTCAGTGCCCAAAATGCTTTATGTTCGAGATCAATCGGAAGGTGTCATGCCTTACAAAACACCAACTTGTATGGTGACATACCAATTGGAGTTTTGAAGGCTGTGCGGTATGCCTACAATGCATCGTCCAACTTCATGGCCCAACCGTTTCTTGTTGCATTCACTATTTTTGAGTGGACACTCTTGATTTCCCTATTGGATACATCAACATGACCGCTCGTTTGTGGGTGATACGGTGAGGCTGCTTTGTGGCGGACTCCATACTTCTCCAAAAAGCGTGCGAATGCTATGTTGCAAAAGTGAGAGCCACCATCACTGATTATGGACCGGGGGGTACCAAATCGAGCGATGATGTTTTAAGAAGTTGGTTACCCCCTTTGCATCGTTGGTTCGGAGAGAGACTGCTTCGACCCACTTAGAGACATAGTCAACGGCAACCAGTATATACTTGTTACCGTAAGAGCTGACAAATGGCCCCATGAAGTCGATCCCCAACATGTCAAATACTTCCACCTCTTGGATTGTGGTCATTAGCATCTCATGACGACGGGATATGTTGCCCGTCTTTTGGCATTCATCACATCTTTTGACCCAAGCGTGAGCATCCTTGAACAATGTATGCTAGTACAGTCCTGATTCTAGAACTTTTGCTACTGTCCGGACTCCTCCAAAGTGTCCCCATAAGGCGAAGCATGACAGGCTTGCAAAACAAAGGTTTGATCTTGCTCGGGGATACACCGCCAGATCATGTTATCAACACATATTTTGAACAATAACGGCTCATCCCAATAATAATCACGACAAACTCGAAAAATAATTTTCTTTTGAGTTGAGGAGAAATCATACGGTACTATACCACATGCTAAGTAATTAGCAATATCAGCATACCAGGGTGCCTCCTCCATTTTCATTTCCAGTAATTGCTCATCCGGGAAAGTCTGAATGATATCTCCAACCTCTGTTCTCTTTTCTACCCCTTCCAACCTCGAGAGGTGGTCTGCCACTTCGTTGTCTGTTCCCTTCCGGTCACGTATTTCCAGGTCAAACTCTTGTAGCAACAGAACCCAGCAAATCAAGCGGGGCTTTGACTCCTTCTTTGCTATCAAATACCTAATGGCTACATGGTCAGTATAAACAATAATTTTTGAGCCAATCAAATATGACCTGAATTTGTCGAAGTCAAACACTACAGCGAGCATTTACTTTTCAGTGACCGTGTAGTTCAACTGTGCACCACTGAGCGTCATGCTTGCATAGTAAATGGGGTGCATAACTTTCTCCTTGCGGTGCCCCAAGACCGCTCCTATCGCATAATCATTGGCATCGCACATCAGTTCAAATGGATGCTCCCTGTCGGGTGCAACAATGATGGGTGCGATTACAAATATCTTCTTTAGCTTCTCAAATGCCACCATGCAAACATCAGAAAACAAAAAGTGCTGGTCTTTTTCAAGCACCTTACATAAAGGGTTAGCAATTTTTGAAAAATCCTTGATAAACCGCCGGTAAAATACGGCGTGACCAAGGAACCTTCTCACTGCTTTCACTGAAGTAGGTGGCGGTAACCTCTCAATCGCGTCAACTTTTGCATTGTCTACTTCAATCCCCTTTTTGGACACTCTATATCCCAGTACTATTCCTTCTTGTACCATAAAATGGCACTTCTCCCAGTTCTGCACCAAATAATTTTCTACACATCGTTTGAGCACCCTTTTGAGGTTATGGAGACAATCTTCGAATGAATCTCCTACCACGGAGAAATCATCCATAAACACCTCCATAATGTCTTCGACCATGTCGGTGAAGATGGCTAACATACACCGCTGTAATGTGGGTGGTGCATTGCAAAGCCCAAAGGGCATTCTTCGAAAGGCAAAGATGTCATACAGACATGTGAAAGACGTCTTCTCTCTATCTTCTGGGGCTATTGAGACCATATTGTACCCCGAATATCCGTCCAAGAAACAAAAATGGGATTGCCCAGCTAACCTGTCCAACATCTGGTCAATGAAGAGAGAGGGGAAATGGTCCTTTCGGGTGGATGCGTTTAGTTTCCTATAATCCATGCAGATCCGCCACCCGGTGACTGTACGAGTTGAGATCAACTCATACCTCTCATTTTGTATAACAGTTGTCGTGCCCCCTTTTTCCTCGCGGAGATCGGTTTCATGACATTCGGTTGAGACAACTCATTCCTTTTGGGAAAGGGGTTTACATTTTGTGAAGAGTCGCCACCTAACGATTTTGAGGTGCGTTAGGGAACCTAAGGGGTTTATATATAACTAAGTTGTTAACCAGAGATAGGATATGGGGTTGAAATTATCCTAAGGGGAAGGTGTTAGGCACCCCTCAGGATCCACTAGTGTGGTTCCCGGCCAAACAACTTTTGTGAATTTATACGATTTTGGCAAACAAACAAGTAAGGGCTCAAATAAGAGGGGATTTAAGTCTAAGTACACAGATGTTTGAAAACAATTAATGGAAAAGGGTTTGATTTTGAAAAGAGTTACAATCTAAGCATGCGAAAGTAAAAGGTATCCTAGGTTACAATAATATGGATCACATCAATGCAATACCCGATATGACACTCCTCAAAGAGGGGCTACACGTGGTATCAGCGCACCGGTCATCATATTCATATTCTACCCTTTCCTACCCCGTGAAGGTAATTAAAGCGCGTGTTGGTCACGAACTCTATTACATGTTGTTACCCGTCCCTTCCTATTAGTCTTGGAGGAAATTAGGACTCCTATTCTAAAGGGAGGTGCTAAGCAGACCCTCAGGTTTTAAAGGTAAAAATTCTAGGGCGACAGATAACAGAACACATAAGGGAAGAGCATAGAAAGCAATTAAGGGGATCATGTGTACCTCCACACATATTGCACATACACAACATGCCTCATACACAAATTTAGGTCCATATTTAGTTCCTAAACATGATGTCTAAGTGATAATAACAGAATCCATTTACATAACTCAGAGAGGACGTCCTAGTCAGGCTTGCCTACTGATTTTAGCATGCTGGTAATTGGACATGATCACAAAGACAGATCTAGTTTTATTTCTTGTAATTGATTTCCTAAGGCTTTCCTAGGTGTAAAATAACATGCAGCAGTTGTACAGATTTGTTAAGGTTTCTGATTACCAATCTTAGTAGCATGTGATTCTAAGTGTGTACAAAAGACTGATTTCCAGTTCATTTAGAACAGGGGACTGTTTCAGGCATGTGTTTAGACTAAGTAAGCGAGTATGATCCTATTGCATGATGTCTAATGTCGCATGATAACTTAAACATGATTTTCTATATGAATACAGGATCACATCATTATGCATAACTTAAGGAATAACATAGGTGACAGATTTTAATCATTGTTTACCTAGAACATGATCTCTACGTGTGTAGCATGGTAAAGCATGATTGCAGATTTGTTAACATGATTATTCTAAGGCGTGCTTTTTTAAATTACATCTTTTCAGAATCCTATAGATAGAATCACATTGTAGCAGTTTTTCATTGTTATTATTGATCTTATACACAGGATTTCTAAGTGACATAACGATAAGATGCTGAAACAGTGTTCATGAATCCTTAAGAGCATGATTTTTTATGCACGATATGCTTTGCACATGTTAGTCCTAAACATGATTTCTATTGCACACATAGGGAATGTAAACCTAATAGCATGGTTTCTACCCTTTAACATTTATGGCATGCATAACTACCCCTTCCCCTTTTCACTATCCATCCCCCAATAGTTGTTTACAAATAATTATTACAGACTATTTGCATAAATTAGAGAACTGAATAAGGAAAATAAGAAGTTACACTATAGAGAGCCTACCAATAGGCCCAAGATCTCTAGAAGTTCTCAATGCCATCATTGTTTTACAGTCTTTCATATAATCCAGGTGTGTCAGAGTTCCCTAAGGACCTCAAGGGATCCCGGGCAGTGCTCACACCCAGATTTTCATAGCCAAGACAGAATAAGTGCAGTGTGGAAAGGCCAGCTCTTGTGTGTCAAAGTTCAGAGGGAGCTCAAGGGTCCCTAAGCAATTCTCACACAAAAGGGGCAGAACCTAATATCTAAGAGTATAGTGAGAGTGTTTGATGTAGTGTGAAAAGGTTTAAGTAAGAAAGGAACAATACTGGATTGATCCAATAAATAAAAAAGTTTTATGAAAATAGGAATTGATCAGTAGTAAAACGACTTTTGAAAACAGTGTGAACACTTATGAGAAGTCAGCAAACAATTTGAACAGGTTCAGCATCATCCCAACACAGATTTCACTCAAAGGTTGTGGGTATGAGGACACATAGAGCACACATGGTGAAACAGATAATGACAGATACACAAAAGCTTTTCAAGAGTTTATAGGATTAAAGAATTAGTCATACAACTAATAGTACAGACATAAGGCATGGATTTCAGAATAGGCAGGTGAGAACGTAGTTACACTAGACAGAATCATAATTACTTAGAGATCTTAGGTAATTTAGCTAGAAGATTAGACCAGAACCTCAACGAACAAATTAAGCAAGCAATTAAACATGGGACAGAATCAGGTTGAGGCCTACTAGAGAGAGCATCAAGCAGATCCTTAGTCATGATAGTCATAAGTTAAACAGGATAAAATTAAACAGGGTAGTCCATGCATGCCAGGTGAAACAATAAGTTAAACATACCCATTACACATTAAATAACCAAATAGTAGGCAGGAACAAGACTGGAAATCATTGAATTGAAGCAGAACACATACAGTTTTGGGACTTGAAATTGAATCAGGACATACCAGTTAAGGAGAGAAAAACACATAATATAGGGTTGTTGTGGTGAAATAACTAGCCTTGGCTTCCTGCCAGCTAGTTCAATGAGAGTAACAAGTAACAAGAAAGAGCAGAAAGCTTTTAAGTGTAAGAGAGTTATTGAACTAGTGTTCTCCTTTTGCTAATGAGAGAATAGAGTATATATAGTTTTGAAAGTAGGCAGAGAATATGGTAACAAACACTAGTTTTACATAATTTTAGAAGTAATCACAATTAGGATCCAATCAATGCAAGTACTCCCTATAATTAAGGATTCCTAGTTCAAACGGATACAAACAGTGACAGACAAGGAAAGAAATCAGTTAAGAGGTTGATTTAATAATATAAGGAATGGTATAGAATAGAGCATGCAATTAGGACTAAATACAGAATACACCAATTAAGGAAAGTGTATAAAATAGTTTGACAGCAGGTTTATACATAGAAATAAGGTAGAATATAGTTTTGATTCTAGAAATCAGTCAAGAAAATCTCAAGTGAGATTCAAATCACAGGGAACCAATGTCAATCAAAGGAAAATATCATACAAGTAAAGAGATACTCGAAATCAAGCAATCAGTACCACTCAAAGGAGAGTATCACATATTTAAGAAAAACTGAAAATTAGTAAAGGATATAGTGTAAACACTAATAGAGCACCAATTAAACAGTACATGCATAACACATGTTGAACAAAATTAGAAAACCCTAATTGCGAAATTAGGGATTCGTAGAAAATGATTAAAGAAACCAGTAGACATTTAGGCATAGGTGACATGGAATCAGAAACCCTAGCAACAATTAGAGTAAGGAATCACATGAACACCCAGAACATACATGAAAGCAGTAGCCATGCTTAGAACAGGTAAACAATATTGTGAAATAGACCCGGACTCACAAATTGAACCCAGAAGTTTAGGGTTTTTAACAAAAATGACTCAAACAGAATAGAAAGGCTCAAATATTGTTTAAACATGATAAAACCACAAAATAATGCTGAGAAATTAAAAGGAAACTATTTTTTGTAAAAGGTTTTGAAACCCTAGTTTTAGAAGTGAGGAAATCGTTTTAGAAACAGGAAGATCTTTGAGGAAAACATGTAAAAACCTCATAATACTCACAGATCTATTACAGATCTAAAGAAAACGGGAGGTTCAGAGTTAGGGTTTCCAAAAGAACTCAGAAAAGAAGAAGGAAACTCAAAGATATTACCAGTCTTTGGCCGAAAAGTGGTAGATCTTACTCGAACGGCCATAGATGTCTGGAAAAAATGGCATGAGATCGGAGAGAGGAGTTGAACTGCCTCTGGTTCACTTGAGAGCCTCAAGGTGGTGACACACATGTAAAGGATGGAGGCATAAGGACTGTAGGAGGTGAAATCTTCATGGTTTCCGGCGAGGAGGTGGTCGGGGAGATGAACAGACTTCATCAGAGATGAAGAGACCAGGAGTCTCTAGAGTGAACCAGAGATATAGAGAGAGAGNGGGGGGGGGGGGGGGGTAGTTGTTAGGGGTTAAATTAGGTAAGAGTGAATCTGGGTTGTTGATCAAATTTGATCAACGCTCCAGGTTACTCACCGGATTGGGTCGGGTAGGATAGTGGATTGGGCCTGGGGTATTTGGGCTACTTAATTGGGTTGGGGTCCGGGTAAATTAGGTTGATTTTAGGATTAAAAAGTGGATATTAGTTAAATACCCCTTTAAATAGATAAATAATTAATAAAAATAGCTAATAATTGTATAAAAAATAAAATTAAGGCTAAAATAAAATAAATTAATGTAATTAACTAATATTAAAAAATATAAAATGACTAGTTATTGATTTAAAATGGTAGAAAATGTACAATTAGGTTATAATTATAAAATTAATGTAATTATAGCTAAATAATGCCAAGTTGGCTTTCGTGAAATAATTAAATTCCAATAGGATTAAAAATGATATATCCAGCTAGGAAATATTTTGAAAATTATTTATAATATAATTTACTAATAATTATTGAATATAAAATACTGAATAAATGTGAAAAGAAATTAATAAAAATATGGAAAATTATGGAAAAATACTGGTTATTATAAAAAGTGATTTTGAAGGCATATATGCAAAATTTTAAAATAGTTTGAGGAAAAATAGAGTATCAACAGCTGGCCCTCTTTACCCGGGAAGGATGAAAGAGTTGTCGGGTAAAGATATGATGACCAATTTTGACCGAGCGAAACTGTTTGCAAAGATTTAGGCCGCACCCAGATTTCTGAGTTGCCTACATATCCCTGGTTTTACAGGAATCATGCCGTATGTAGTTCAGGAGTCATCGGTGAAGTATACCGATGAAGTTTTACAAGAACGGGCACAACATATAAGGTTGGATGAATGAACGACTTATGGGAATGGTTAGGAGACCAGGAGCGGGGACCGCTCCTGCCGGAATGGCCGTTGCCCGTTGGATTAAATTGGAGGCAGAGCTTAGCCTCGGAAGGCAGAATGGTAGCCTTATGCAAATGCAAATGCAGGTGGAGGTAGAGCTTAACCTCGGAAGGCAGAATGGTAGCCTTATGCAAATGCAAATGCAGGTGGAGGTAGAGCTTAACCTCGGAAGGCAGAATGGTAGCCTTATGCAAGTTGGAAAGCATAGTAGTAGCTTTATGCAATGCCGATGGAGGTAGAGCTTAACCTTGGAAGGCAGAATGGTAGCCTTATGAAAGTTGGAAGGCAGAGTAGTAGCCGTATGCAATGCAGATGAGACAACGTTTAGTCTCGAAAGGCAGAAGGGTAGCCTTATGCAGGAATGCAGATGCAGATGGAGACAGCGTTTAGTCTCGGAAGGAAGAAAGGTAGCTTTATGAAGGAATGCTGATGTAGATGGAGACAACGTTTAGTCTTGGAAGGCAGAGAGGTAGCCTTATGCAGCAATGCAGATGTAGATGGAGACAGTGTTTAGTCTCGAAAGGCAGAAAGGTAGCCTTATGCAGGTAAATTGTGGTACTGTGATTACTAAAAGAATTGTGACTGTAGAGCATTATTTGTAGGTGTTGATAGCAAATGTCATCAAGTGCAACGGTTTCGAGAATCGTATTTTGAACAATGTTCGTCTCCCGGGCGGACAGTTTGTTTAGGGGCTTTACGATCCTAGGGCCTGCATCCAAGAAAAATCGTGAGTTTTGTAAGGGGAAAGGTTAGTTCGTATCCCCGCTTACTTTGCTTGACTTGTTCGGCTTGATCTGATGATATTGTCTGTATCATTGGGGTAGCGTTGCTAGACAAGACGTTTCAAGAACAAACATGCACGATTATGTAAAAGTATAACGTAGTGTATAATTTAAAATGGTTTGGATAAAACGATGACCGTGACACGATTCAATACATTGCAACCTCTCCCGCTATAGAATTTTTAGGGTCCTCAAAATTCTGCCACAGTTTGATGGGTTGACATTTTTGACTGTTGCATGTGCGGCGATCGGCTGAACTTGCTTCAGAATTTTGAGGGTCCTCCTAAAAATTTTGCCCCAGTTTCCAATTGCGGGAAAAAATGAAACTTTATTGAATTGTGACCGAACCCATAGGGCTACCTACGTATCCCCTCTTAAATGGGAATTAGGTCGGGCGTAGTTCAGTTTACATCATATAAGGAAAGCATAAAGATTATACATAGTAACGTTTGACTGCGTCTAAATTTATCGGCTTTGGCCAGACTTCTCCGTCCATTTCTGCAAGTATAAGTGCTCCTCCTGTCAAAACTCGGTGAACCATGTATGGACCTTGCCAATTGGGAGAGAATTTCCCTTTGGCTTCATCCTGATGTGGAAAGATTTTCTTTAACACCACCTGCCCAGGTGTGAATTGTCTTGGCTTGACTCTTTTGTTGAAGGCTCGGGTCATTCTATTCTGATAAAGCTGATCATGGCAGACTGCATGCATTCTCTTTCCATCTATGAGGGCTAGTTGCTCATAACGGCTATTTACCAACTCTACGTCACTGAGCTCGGCTTCTTGTATGATTCTTAGAGATGGAATTTCCACTTCAGCGGGAATAACAGCCTATGTGCCATAAACTAGCATATAGGGAGTTTCCCCTGTTGATGTGCGAGTTGTGGTGCGATATCCAAATAAGGCAAATAATAACTTCTCGTGCCACTACTTGTGCTTTTCTATCATCTTCCTTAATATCTTCTTGATGTTTTTGTCGGCGGCCTATATAGCTCCATTCATCTTAGGTCTGTAAGCTTTGGAATTCTTGTGTTTGATCTTGAAAGTCTCGCACATAGTTTCATCAAGTCACTTTTGAGATTGGAACCATTGTCGGTGATGATTGACTCAGGAATTCCGAATCGGCAAACAATATGGTCGCGGACAAAGTCTGCCACGACTTTCTTAGTTACTGCTTTGTAGGATGCTGCTTTGACCCATTTGGTGAAATAATCAATGGCTACCAGAATGAACATGTGTCCATTGGAGGTAGCAGGCTCAATGGGTCCAATGACGTCTATGCCCCAGGCGACGAACGACCATGGTGAGATTGTTGAATTGAGCTCGTTTGGAGGTACCTTTATCATATCTGCGTGTACCTGACAGCGGTGGCATTTCCGTACATACTGGATGCAGTCTATTTCCATATTCATCCAAAAGTAACCAGCTCGGAGTATCTTCTTTGCTAGAACAAAACCGTCCATATGTGGACCGCAGGTCCCAGCGTGAATTTCTTCTAATAGCTTGTATGCTTCCTTTGCGTCGACACATCTTAATAATCCCAAATCAGGAGTTCTCCTATACAGGATTCCTCCCCTGTGAAAGAAATTGTTGGATAGTCTTCGTAGTGTGCGTTTTTAGTGGGATTCGCAAGCTCTGGGTAGTCTCCTTTTGCTAAATACTCCTTGATGTCAAGAAACCAAGGGTTTTCGTCTGCTTCCTCTTCGACATGAACACAATAAGCTGGCTGATTATGGATCTTTATGGGAATAGGATCAATGAAATTCTTGTCTGGATGCTAGATCATTGAGGACAAAGTAGCCAATGCATCGGGGAACTCATTCTAGATTCTAGGGACATGCCGAAATTCTATCTTCGTGAACCTCTTTCTCAATTCCTGTACATGGTGCAGATACGACAGTATCTTGGAATTCTTGGTTTCCCACTCTCCTTGTACCTGATGTACCAGCAAATCTGAGTCACCAATCACTAATAGCTCCTGGACGTTCATGTCAATGGCCATGTTGAGCCCTAAGATACAGGCTCCGTACTCTGCCATATTGTTAGTACAGGGGGATCTGAGTTTGGCAGACACAGGATAATGCTGATCGGTTTCCGATATTAAGACCGCTCCAATGCCAACTTCTTTAAATTTTTCTACTCCATCAAAGAACAACCTCCCACCGTCATCAGGGAAATACATTTTCAGAGGTTCGTATTCTACGTCCACGGGGTTTTCAGCGAGGTGGTCTGGCAGTGCATGTCTCTTGACAGCTTTCTAAGTCACGTAGACAATGTCGAACTCACTCAGAAGGATTTTTCACTTGTCAAGCTTACTAGTGGGCATGGGCTTCTGAAAGATGTACTTCAGTCGATCCATTCACGATATCAGATATGTCATGTAGGCACATAAGTAATGTCTCAGCTTCTAAGCTACCCAAGTCAAAGCACAACAAGTGTGTTCCAATAGAGAATATCGGGCCTCGTACGGAGTGAACTTCTTGCTGAGATAATAAATTGCTTGCTCTTTTCTCCCTGTTTCATCGTGCTGCCCCAAAACGCAGCCGAAAGCTCCATCTAACACTGCAAGGTAGAGTAACAGAGGTCTACCTGGCTCAGGTGGTACTAAGACTGGCGGGGTTGACAAGTACTCCTTAATTCTGTCAAAAGCCTTTTGGCAATCATCGGTCCACTTGGTCGCGGCATCTTTTTTCAACATCTTGAGGATCGGCTCACAGGTAACTGTAGACTATGCTATAAAATCGGATGATGTAATTAAGCCTCCCAAGAAACTCATCACATATTTCTTGTTCATTGGCGGTGGTAGTTCTTGAATGGATTTTACTTTTGACAGGTCCAATTCTATTCCCCGGCGGGTCACAATAAATCCAAGCAACTTCCCAGTAGGAACCTCGAACGCACACTTCGCGGGGTTCAGCTTCAGATTGTATTTCCGCAACCTATTGAAGAACTTCCTCAAAACTTCTATGTGGTCAGTGGCTTTCCTAGACTTGATAATAACATCATCCACGTATACCTCGATCTCCTTGTGAATCATGTCGTGGAAGATGGTGGTCATAGCCCTCATGTAGGTGGCCCCTATATTCTTCAGACCAAATGGCATCATCTTGTAGAAGTACACTCCCCACCGCGTAATGAAAGCTGTTTTCTCAGCATCTTCCTCATCCATCTAGATCTGATAATAACCGGGCGTTTGTTGCGTTGTCTTGTTGCATGTCACAGTCATCAGTTCATCAAGACAAGTAATAGTAATGCTGTATAGGTAAAGTAATGAGAGAAAAAGGATATCAATAAATATTGATTCATAAGAAAAATTTAAAATGCTTTTGATAAATTGAATGATTGTTTTTGAACATTGAAGATCTTATTGCAGGAATTTAAATGCGAGAAAGGAAATAATTTTGCAAAGAAAGACAATGAATAACGCTTGTTTTAGCCTTGCTACCCCGAGGCTTGTCGGGCTTTGGTTGTCCTGATTGTCCAATTCTTGAGGCATGCCCCTATGCTCACAGCCTGTATGGAAGGGCCTTCCTCCCCCTCCTCCTCGAGAATAACACAGCAGTCCATATCACTGTCCTCCAGAAACAAATTCCTCATTGCTGCAAGTGTTTCTTCTTCATCTGATCCGTAAATAACGTCGACCTGTTTGAAAGTCTGCTCCAGATGTGGTATTGGCTGCTACAAAGGGTAATAAGGACCGCGCCAAGGTGGCGACCAATCGTTATACTCTTTCCATGTATAGTCGTACCCCAGACCAAAAGTGGTTCCATAGCTTTTGATCATGATAGGTTTGGAGATCCCTTAGAGGTTCTTGCCGAGCCCTTTGCCAGGCTCATACCCACTCCAGCTTAGTATACTCTCGATTTTGCTATCCCACCATTTGTCTTTGTCGATAGAATTGACCCGTTCAATGTGGTGGTAAGTTTCTCCACCTAGCTTCATTCTTCCCTTGATTGCCGGAATAGTCTGGCGGCTGTAAATAGGGTTGCTACCATCGCCATGAATAATCACCTCTTGGTGGTTCCACTTGAACTTCACCGCCTGATGTAATGTTGATGTTACGGCCCCAGCGGCATGGATCCAGGGTCGCCCCAATAACAAGTTGTAGGATGATGGCACATCTATCACTTGGAAGTCAACCTCGAACCAAGTCGGTCCCATTTGCAGGCATAGGCTTATCTCACCGATGGTGGACCATTGAGATCCATCGAAAGATTTCACATTGATCGCTCCATCCTTTATCTCATGCAGCCCTTTACCCAATTTCTTGAGTGTTATCAACAGACAGATGTTAAGACTGGATCCTCCATCGATCAGGATTCTGGTGATGAAATAATCTTCGCATTGCACAGTATGTGCAGTGCTTTGTTATGGCCCAACCCTTCAGGAGGCAGTTCGTCCTCATGGAAAGTAATCTTGTGGCTTTCCAACACTTGGCCCACTATATTGGCCATTTCTCAACTAGTGATGTTGTTCGGCACATATGCTTCGTTAAACACTTTCAACAAAGCGCTTCTGTGCGTCTCGGAATTTTGCAGCAAAGAGAGGATATATATTTGTGCTGGCGTCTTTTTCAGCTGGTCGATGACCGAATATTCCTTGGCATGTACCTTCCTCCAAATATCGTCTGGACCTGTATCAATAAGGGGAGGCCGGTTGGAAGCCTGCCTGATGGATTCAGCCAGATGTTCAGGGGTATAGACTACCAGTTCTTGTCATACCCTGCGATGTGACAACTTCTTCAGTCTTGACCTTGCCTTTCCTTTTCGCCTCGGCTGTATAGTCCCAAGGTATAGCATTTGTATAGAAGGGTGGCATCGTTGTCATCTCCACTGGGATTGGTGCGGCTATCCCTACTTCAAATGGAACATGTGCCTTGGGTGGCAGGACTGTAACCTCAAATGGTGCGGGTGCATTTGCTGGAGACACAAATTCAACCTCAATCGGTACTGGTGTCTTTGAGGGTGGTGTTGCTTCAAACTCAAGAGGTATAGACATATTTACCTCAGCATCCTTAGACGGCTGGATCTGGACTATGATTGGATTGAGGGTAATAGCTGGCTTCTTTGGGTTATCGCCTTCTACGATCAATCGATCGATCCCTCGGAATTCCAGTCATCTTCTATTTCAATCATGTGGATACCTCCAACCTTATGGTCTGGCAGAGAGTTGTTGCGGATGTTCAGAGCGGGATCTTTTTCCACAATGATCTTGTTATCAATCAGAGACTGTATCTTGTCCTTCAAAGATCGGCATTCATCGATGGTGTGCCCCTTCATGCCGGAATGGTATGCACATGATTTGTTTGGGTTAACCCATTGAGAAGGATTCTCAGGGGTTACAGCATGGATGGGGGTGACATAACCAGCAGCTTTGAGCTTCACATACAGCTGGTCGATGGGTTCAACGATGGAGGTATACTGTTTTGGTGGTCTGCGATCAAAATTTGGACAAGGTCTAGGGAAGTTTTGGCGTGCAGGGGGTGATTGATGGGCGGTAACAAATATTTTGTTACTTTTATTGATGATGTTTCACGAAAATTATGAGTTTATATTTTGAAAACAAATAATGAGGTGTTTCACGTTTTTCAGAAGTTTCATGCTATGGTGGAAAAGGAGACGGCCAAAAGCTAAAGCGTCTACGAAGTGATAATGGAGGTGAGTTTACTTCAAGATAATTTGAAGATTACTGTTTAAGTCACAAGATCAGACATGAAAAAGACAGTTCCTGGAACCCCACAGCACAATGGCATAGATGAAAGGATGAAACACACCATAGTTGAGAATGTGAGAAGCACGCTCAGAATGGCTAAACTACCTAAGTCACTCTTGGGTGAAGAAGTTCAGACATCCTATTACCTGATCAATAGGAGACCATCAGTTCTGTTGGCCTTTGACATCCCGAAGAGAGTTTTAACCAATAAGGAGGTGTCCTACTCGCATATGAAGGTGTTCGGTTGTAGAGCCTTTGCACATGTACCAAAGGAGTAGAGAACAAAGCTGATGATAAATATGTTCCCTGCATATTCATTGGATATGGAGATGAATAGTTTGGATACAGATTGTGGGATCTTGTAAAGAAGAAGGTCATCAGAACCAGAGATGTAGTCTTCCGAGAAAGTGAAGTTGGAACTGCTAATGATATTCCAGAGAAGGCCAAGAATGGTATAACTCCAACTGTGTTACTATTCCTTCTACTTCTAACAATCCCACAAGTGCAGAAAGTATGACTGACGAGGTTGTCGAGCAGGGGGAGCAACCTGGTGAGGTTATTGAGAAGAGGGAGCAACTTGATGATGATGTCGAGCAAGTGGAGAACCCCACTCAGGGAGAATAATACACTCATCCTCTGAGGAGATCAGAAAGTCCAAGAGTAGAGTCATGCACGTACCCTGCCACAGAGTATGTCCTCATCAGTGATGAGGGGGAGCCAGAAAGTCTTAAAGAGATGTTGTCCCATACAGAAAAGAACCTGTGGATGAAAGCCATACAAGAAGAGATGGAATCTCTACAGAAAAATGCCACATACAAGCTCGTTGAATTTCCAACGGGTAAAAGACCACTCTAATGTAAGTGGGTCTTTAAACTCAAGAAATATGGAAATGGCAAGCTGGTCAGATACAAAGGTCGGTTGGTGGTTAAAGGCTTCGAACAGAAAAAAGGTATTGATTTTGACAAAATTTTCTCATCTATTGTCAAAATAACTTCTATTCGAACAATTTTTAGCTTAGCAGCTAGCCCAGATCTTGAAGTGGAGAAGTTGGATATGAAAACTACATTTCTTCATGGAGATTTGGAAGAGGAGATTTGTATAGAACAACCAGAAGGATTTGAAGTAGCTTGAAAGAAATACATGGTGTGCAAATTTAATGAGAGTCTATATGGATTGAAGCAGGCACCAAGACTGTGGTATATGATGTTTTACTCAGTCAAGAAAAGTCAATCATACATAAAGACCTATTCAGGTCCATGTGTATACTTCAAAAGATTTTCTAAGAATAACTTTATTATATTGTTGTTGTATGTGAATGACATGTTAATTATAGAAAAAGACAAGGGGTTGATCGCAAAGTTGAATGGTGATTTGTCCAAGTCATTTTATATGAAGGACTTGGGCCCAACACAAAAAATTCTGGGTATGAAGTTAGTTTGAGAGCGAACAAGAATTGTGGCTGTCTCAGGAGAAGTACATTGAACGTGTACTAGAACGCTTCAACATGAAGAACGCTAAGCCAATCAACAAACCTCTTACTAATCAACTAAAGTTAGGCAAGAAGATTTGTCCTACAGTAGTGGAGGAGAAAGGGAACATGGCTAGAGTTTCTTAGCTAGCGTGTGGCCATAGATTCCCAAATTTATTTTGAAAAATCTGATTTAGGTGGTATTTGATTTGTAGATGAAAATGTGTTTAGACATCAGTCTTCAAAACATATTTCCCAAATATTTTTTGGAAAAACATGAAACATGACTTATACCCACAATATCATTATCAATAAAATTTATTATATTATCGCAAACCATAGTCTTGAACATAAATAAATTTGGTACAAAATTATCATTTTATAAGGAACTACATGACACTATTAGATGACCGAGAAGACGAAGCAACATTGTTACAAAATAATAAATGGTGGACTCTTTTATAAAATACAAAAGTTCCAAGAGGTTGAGACGAGGACTCCCTATCAATTACTAGTGGATATTGCTCGAGGGTTACCGTCAGAGGGGTAGAGAGCAGATGCAGTGGAACAATAGGTCTCATTTGTTTGGAGAGTTTAGAGGTGCCCCAGCTAGGGTAGAGGTCATTTTGCGAGTGGTCATCCCAGCAGGCCCCCATATTCAGCACCACCACCTCCTCGGGGTGTTCCAGCACGGCCCTATTTCAGTGTGATGCCGGAGAGTTCTTACCACCCGCCAGCTATTAAGGGTTTTTCTAGTGGGTACTCCGTTTATCAGGGTTCTTCCAATGCCTATTTATGTGCCATGCTAGAGACTTCATATCGCCCACCCGCTCTTCAAGGTTCTTTCGGTGGGTATTCAGGACATCAGGGTCAGATCTCAAGGCAGCAGTCTATCACTCCGAGAGGTTGTTATGATTGTGGAGATCCTAGTCACATGAAGAGACATTGCCCTAGACTTTGGGACAAGGAAGTGTAGCAGGGTCAGCAGCCCATGATTACAGTTCTGGTAGCCACACCAGCCGTCAGGCCGCCTGGAGGCAGAAGGCATGTGGGTAGGGGTCGTCCCAGAGGTGGATGTCAGGCAGGTAGAGGCTAGCCAGGTGGCGCTCCAGCCAACTTCTATGCTTTTCTGGCCAGATCAGATGCAGTGGCCTCAGATGCCGTTATCAAAGGTATTATTTTTGTCTGCGATAGGGATGCTTCAATATTATTTTATCCAAGATCTACATATTCGAATATGTTATAGCTGTTTGCACACTTTTTGGATATTCCTCGTGAGTCCTTGGGTACTCTTGTCTATATGTCCACTCTGGTAGGTGATTCTATAATTGTGGATCAGATCTATTGGTCCTGTGTGGTCACATTCTATGGATACAAGACTAGAGTGAATCTTCTGTTGCTTGGTATGACCGACTTTGAGGTCATCTTGGGCATGGACTAGCTATCTCCGTATCATGTCATCTTTGATTGCCATGCCAAGACTGTTACCTTAGCGATGCCAGAGTTACCTAGATTGGAGTGGAAGGGTTCGTCTGTCAGTACATCTAGTCAGGTTTTTTTTATGAAGGCTCGACACATGGCCGAGAAGGGTTTCTTGGCTTATCTAGCCTATGTTCGGGATACTACTGCAGAATATCCGTCGATTGATTCAGTACCAGTAGTCCGGGAGTTCTCCGATGTATTTCCTTTTGGTCTTCCAGGCATGCCACCAGATCGTGATATCAATTTTTGTATTTGCTTGGCTCCAAGTACTTAGACTATATCTATCCCACTGTACCATGTGGCTCCGAAAGAGTTGAAGGAGTTGAAAGAGCTGCTTGAAGAGTTGTTAGAAAAGGGGTTCGTCAGGCCAAGTGTATTACCTTGGGGTTCCCTAGTGCTATTTATGAAGAAGAAAGATGGGACTATGCAGATGTGCATAGATTATTGCCAGTTCGACAAATTCACCATTAAGAACAAGTACCCGTTTCCGCGTATTGATGATTTGTTTGACCAGTTGCAGGATGCTAGGGTGTTCTCTAATATGGACTTGAGATCGGGGCACCATCAGATGAAGATTAAGGACTCAGATGTTCTGAAGACTGCTTTCCGTACTAGATATGACAATTATGAGTTTCTGGTGATGTCCTTCGGCTTGACTAATGCCCCATCGACGTTTATGGATTTGATTAACACGGTGTTCAGGCCGTATATCAATTCGTTTGCCATTTTCTTCATTGATGACAGTTTGTTTTACTCACGTAGCATGGAGGAGAACAAACGGCATTTGAGAGTGATGCTTAAGATCTTGCGGGAACACAAGCTATATGCTAAATTATCCAAGTGTGAGTTTTGGCTAGATTCTGTGGCATTATTGGGGCATGTTGTATCAGGCGAGGGTATTAAAGTGGATCCTAAGAAGATTGATGCAGTTTAGAGTTGGCCTCGTCCTACTTTGGCGACTGCCATTAAGAGTTTCTTGGGGTTAACAGGTTATTATCTCCGGTTCCTGAAGGGATTCTCATATATTGCAGCACCTTTGAGTAGATTGACCTAAAAGGGTGCTCAGTTTTGTTTGTCCGATGATTGTTAGGCGAGCTTCCAGAAGCTCAAGATAGATTTGACCACAATACTAGTCCTTGTGTTGCCTTCCGGTTCGGGAATGTATATTGAGTATTGCCACGCTTCACGTGTTGGCTTGGGTTGTGTATTGACGAAGGAGGGGCGAGTTATTACATATTCGTCACGTCAGTTGAAGCCCAACGAGAAGAATTTTCCTGTGCACGATTTGGAGTTGGCCATGATTGTTCATGCTCTTAAGATCTGGTGGCATTATCTTTCTGGGGTGTCATGTGAGGTTTACACTGATCATCGCAGCTTGAAGAATTTGTTCAAGCAAAGGGATTTCAATCTGAGTCAGCGTAGATGGATTGAGTTACTAAAGGATTATGACATCACCATTATTTATCATCCTGGAAAGGCGAATGTAGTCGCGGATTCCTTGAGCAGGAAGGCAGAGACTGTGGGTAGCTTGGAATTCATTTCAGTATAGGAGAGGCCACTAGCTTCGGACATTCAGTCCTTGGCTAACAGACTTGCGAGGTTCGATATTTCAGAGCCCAGCGGAGTTCTTGCTTGCGCCGTTGCCCAGTCTTAACCATTTGAACACATCAAGGCTCGACAGTATGATGATCTGCACCTGTTGGTTCTTAAAGAGACCGTACTACAGGGTAGTGCCAAGGAGGTTTGTATTGGCGACGATGGTGTTCTGCAACTTTAGGGTTGTCTATGTGTTCCTAATGTCAATGGTTGGAGGTAAAGGATTTGTCATGCCCCAAACTTGGGGGAAAGACCGGCACCCGGTGCCTCACCAATCCTTGTGTACCAACTTGTGACTAAGGAACTTTGAATATGTGATGTCATACTTTGGCCATGGGCCACATTGCAAGAAATTTGCAAATGCTGACTAAATACCAATGTAAAGCTGGGCCGACAAGACAGCCATAATTACTACAGCTGACAAACCAACCAAATACACCTACAAGGCCTCCAAGCCCAACCTACCGCACTAACTGACAGGATATGTCTACAAGCCTCTGCTGATGGATATACTTTGATCGGAACAACTCCCCGACCTACTCATACCATATATACATATATACACAAGATGTACATAAAGCTCTAGACCTGGCAACTTCGAAAAGTATGGAGCTTACCGATCAAGCTAAACTCGGGCAATACTTAATGAGGAGGTCTAACCACTTGTTTGTATAAACCTGCACGCATGAACTGATAATATAATAACTGCAAGTAACTGGAAGTCAAAGATAATCTAAAGATATGCTTACCTGGTGATACTGACTCAACTCTCTCAATATAGTAAGTAAAATAGTTGTCAGGCCCTATAAGGCTCAGTATATATATATATAATTGCTCTGTCGTAGTAGGCTCGCTCATAGGCGCTCGGCCATACTAGGCTCTGTATCTCGACCAACTGGGCTCTCTCGTAGGCGCTAGGCTGTCGCACCCCCCTTTTTCCTCGTGGAGATCGGGTTCAGGACATTTGGGTTGAGGCAACTCTTTCCTTTTGGGAAAGGGGTTTGCATTTTTGGAGAGTCGCCACCTAACGATTTTAACGGTGCGTTAGGGCACCTAGGGGTTCATTTACAACTACGTTGCTAACCATAGATAGGGTAAGGGCTTGAAATTATCCCAAGGGGAAGGTGTTAGGCACCCCCTCAGGATCCACAAGTGTGGTTCCCGGCCAAATGGTTTTTGTGAATTTGTATAGTTTAACAAATAGCAAGTAAAGGCTCAAGTAAGAGGGGATTTAAAGCGTGCATGTGTTTGAAAATGATGATAGAACATCTAAGTTTTGAAAAGAGTTATAATCTAATAGTTTAAGCAAGGGATATCCTAGGTTAATAACAATATGGATCACATCAATGCAATACCCGGTAAGACACTCCTCGAAGAGAGGCTACACGTGATATTAGCGCATCGGTCATCATATCCATATTCTACCCTTTCCCACCCCGTGAAGGTGTTTAAAGCGTGTGTTGGTCACGAGCTCTATTGTGTGCTATTACTCGTCCCTTCCTATCACTCCCGGAGGAGCTAAGGACTACTATCCTAAAAGGGCAGGTACTAGGCAGACCCTCAGGTTTAAAGGGGCAAAAGTTCTAAGGCGACAAGAAAAGAACATGTAGGACTGAAATTAGTTGGAAACACATAGGATCATATAAGAGGATTAGATTTACCTCCGCAAATAATGCATATAATTAGCACGACTCAAACACATATACGGGCAATATTGTTAATTAAGATCCTAAGACATGGTGTCTAGGTGAATTCAGAGGATAAACAGACATGTAGTTTTGTTATTACTTGAAATCCCTAATCAGTTTTCCTACTGATTGAAAGAACATGTTGGCATTAAGCAATACACACAAGAGAGAGACAGACTTCCAGTTTTAGAAATTTAATCCCCTAAGGCTTGCCTAGGCGGGGGACAATGTATAAGAATTATTAGAGAAATTGTAGCAGATTGTTACCTAAACATGTTGTTCTAGGTTGTTCAGAACACACACGTATTACCAATTATTTTAGAGAGAACTGAGTGAGGTTGTTTATACCTTTTATATGCATCAGTAATTAGACTAAATGTAGTTGAGCGATTAAGACCCTATAACATGATATCTGTTACGCGGCGCCTTCCTGAGATGCTTTGGAAGGGCGACGTAAGGCTAAGCAACCAATGTCAGGGTGGTTGTTGTCCGCCAAATGAGGTCCCCGCCACACGCTAGAGACTAGATTGTCAGTGCCGTGTAGGAAAACCAATGCCAACAATTGAGAGAACAGTAATAATGTTTGAAATGATGAAAGCTGGATTG
>ML256040.1:0-56289 GCA_005239495.1 Nicotiana undulata | reverse complement strand
TTCGAGATTCAACAAGTCGAAATTGCTACATTCTGTTCTTCATCGTTTTCAGAAATTGGCGATCATATATATGTTCTTCATCTTTTCTTCTCTTAAATCCACCATTGACAGCCGTTAAAAAGCGTGAAAGCTTGAATTCAAATTTGGGTTTTCAAAAATCATTATTGTTTTGATTGGGTGTTGTTGAAAATAATCGGGAATATGGTTTGGAGTTTATATCTCAATTTTGAAGGTTTTTGGTGAAGATGGGACTTGGTTTTAACTGAATTTCAGATTGAATCTCGAAGAAGAAGAAGAAGAAGAAGACATATTACAGAAATTGTAGATAAATTGTAGTTAAATTGTAGTTAAATTGTAGATAAATTGTAGATTGTGTCCAGAATGTAGTTAATGTATAGTTTTTTTGTAGACAAATTGTATTCTAAACATCATAATAACTACATTTAATATAACTACAAAATTTTCTATTCATCTACAAAAATTCTACAAAAAAACTAAAAATAAACTACAAAGTCAAACAGATCTCAATATCGTATCACCCAATTCTCATTCGATTGTAGTTTAATTGGGATTTTCGACATAATTGCGTTTTTTGCAGAAGATTTGTAGAAGTTTTAGTCATTTTTAATTTGTGAAAACAAAAAACAAAGCATCTACAATCAAAATACAAATAATCTACAATTTATCTACAAAATATCTACAAACTGGGTACATTGAATAGAAAGAGACGAAAATTAATACAGCGTGATTTGCGTTTGAAAATTTCTGAAAGAATCTTTAATTCCCCAATATTAGCGCACCTAAATAAGGAATTTTAATACTACAATGATTCCTTATTTAATGAAATATCTGAAAGAATATTTACTTCCTTAATTTTAGCGCCTAAATAGGAAGATTATATCTACTAAGATTCTGTATTTAATGCATTGTATCTGTTTTGTAAAAAAACTATTAACAGGGCGGGTAATTTTCAAATGATGAACATATTTAGTAATATAGTTTCCTATATGGTATAGGAACGAAAAAGTCCCATTTATAAAATAAGCTTCAGCACTTAAAAGCTGTTTTTAAGCACTTATACTTAAAAGCCACTTAATTTTTTTAAACCAATCCAAACGGGCTCTNCCCCCCCCCCCTCCCCGGAATTTTTTTTAAATATATTTTCAGTTTTTTTTATCTTTCTTTTTTAATATATTATACTTATATATAATTGCTACTCCTGTAATCAGCTCATTTATAATGTTAACAGCTTTAGGGATATTTTTGTCTTTTTAATAGAAAAAAGTGCTTACCAGCACTTGTTTGCCAAACACTTCAACGGTTATTTTTAAATTTCAGCACTTTTGTTCAAACATGTAACTGCTTATTTATAAAGGNATTCCTTATTTAATGAAATATCTGAAAGAATATTTACTTCCTTAATTTTAGCGCCTAAATAGGAAGATTATATCTACTAAGATTCTGTATTTAATGCATTGTATCTGTTTTGTAAAAAAACTATTAACAGGGCGGGTAATTTTCAAATGATGAACATATTTAGTAATATAGTTTCCTATATGGTATAGGAACGAAAAAGTCCCATTTATAAAATAAGCTTCAGCACTTAAAAGCTGTTTTTAAGCACTTATACTTAAAAGCCACTTAATTTTTTTAAACCAATCCAAACGGGCTCTAAATCACTACGCGTTTCAGATGCTCACTTGCAAATTAATTTAAGCTTTCCTTTCTTAGATGCTAATTTGCAGATCCATTGAATGTTTTTTTAAAAATAATGCGTGAAACATTCATATGCATAAGATAAGGTTTTACCGTCTGCATCCAAGACATAAACTACCCAATTTAACTTTTTAGCAATTGAAAGCACATCAAGCCCAACAAGAAAACAAGTTGTATATCAACTGCACATTCCAATTTGCAGATAAATACTTTCTTTGCTTCTTATGGGGTGAGGGAATTCTAGCAAATATTGGAGAATAGAAAAGATCTCAAATAACGAAGGGGTGAGGGAAGGGGGCAGATATTGGGGATGAGTTAAACATAAAGGAGGGTTGGAGAAGAAGAGGGAAGAGTGTGACATACCTTTTCCGGCGAGCAGCGGGCTGGAGGGTCTGGGGGTCCCAATACAGAAAAAAGAGAAAAGAAAGAAAGAAAAGAGATGAAGAAAGAAATCGGGGCAGGGCTAGGATTTTAAAAGAATCTGCGACTGATTTTGTCGCAAAACTAGCGACCGTTTCAGTCGCAACTTTTAAAAAATAATTTGACCAAAGTTTAAAAAGAATTGCAACCGAAACGGACGCAGATAGTCAAATAAAATTGTTTGACTTTTAGTTTTCGACTGAATCCGTCGCAATATTTTATCCCGGATTTTTGCGCCAAATGTTGCGACCAATGTTGTCGGAAAAATAGTCGAAAGAATTAAAAAAATATAACAAATATTATTTTTGAAAATTTCGACCGAATCAGTCGCAAATTTGCGACTGATTTTTCCGGTCACAAATTAGTTGTTTTTTAGTAGTGAACATGGAAGAATTGTAATTTCCTTCTACAAAAAGAAATTCCAATTATGGTAAATATATTGTCCTTTCCTTCAAGAAATAGGAAAATCAAATATGTTAAGAAAATTAGGACAACCCCTAATAATTCCCCCTATTGGTCAGAATTTTCCGACATGATAAATCTGATCTACCTTCTTCACATAGCCTTTAACAAGTCGCATTTCCAAATGTCCACTACAAAGTTTGTCTCAACGAGAGTAGCACTCCGGTCAAATTTCTCAGATAAAAATCATGATTATCGTCAAATAGGTTGCGGCTATAACTAAACCCGCCAAGATGAACCTGTCTTGAACCTCGCTCTAATACCGCTTGTTAGGACCGAAAAAGGCATGTGTCATGCGGAAGCTAGTAAGCAAACCTTGAACGACAGTAAATCAGACGGTAAAGGAGAAATATACCAAAACAGACACAAACATTTGACATGGTTCAGTCAATTGACCTACGTCCACGGGCAGAGATGAGCAATCCACTATATAAAAGAGAGTACAAAATATCGAGAGAACAACCTCACGAAGAGGTAAACGCAAGTGACACACTTACACTTGTACTGTAAAGTTCTCCCCCTAAACACGGCACTCAAACCCCATATGGCTACATTGTGGATGATGTTGAATGAGAAGGAATTATCCTCAATTTATAAAGGAGGAATGGTTTCCTGGCCACTTGAACTTACATCACTTTTAAAAGCCGATATACTAACTTACAGGTTTCTCATTTGAACACTCAAACTAGTGATACCCTTGACTAATAAACACGTTTGACCATTGACCCATCCCATGTGGCGTCAGTTTTTCCTAGTCAGCTATGTGCGTGGGTCTCACGCCTTTTAGGAGCGTGAGAACCCCTTCCCAGACGGCTTCTTCTTTATTCATTTCTTCAACAGCTGACTGCATCTTTTAGTCTGCCTTATTCCGTCAAAGTTCCATCATCCAAAGCTCAAGGTGCAGTTTTTTTTCATCTTCTAAATTTTCGAGGATTTTTCTTTAATTCATCCGGTAACTCAATCACTATGTTACCATTTACACTTTTAATTGTAATTTGTTAGATTTTACTGGTGTATCTTTTTCTTTTGAATTTTTAGTCAGTTGCGTGAGTGCTTCTGAGTTGCATTCAGAGTGGATCAGATAAACAAAAATGTGTAAAAATTAATTTTTGGTTTCCTTTATGATTTGTTTAAGAAATAGAATAGCTAAGAAGAAGGGTCAAGATTTAAACTTTGACAATTTCTTTGTGGGGGAAGGGGGGATAATATGTTCCTAGTTAATTGGGCTACGCTTTGAATCTTTGAATGGTGAATAAAACTGAGGAATTTGTAGAATCTGGAAATTTTGTGAAGAAGATCGAGTGATTACTAACCTAGGTTTAAGGAGAGGAGTGTGTTTTAGAGAGAGAAAGTTAAATGGAAAATGGGGTATGTCGGGTGAATACTGACTAAATGAGGGGGGACCCCAATCGATGGGGGTTTATTCTCCCGCCTCTGACATGTCATGTTTTAATTGGCTGAGTGCTGACTGGGCGGACACATTAGTTGACCGGATGGACACGTTAGCAGAAGTGTGATACACGCGCGGAGGGTCAATGGTCCAACATGTTTATTAGTCAAGGGTATCACTAGTTTGAGTGTTCAAATGGGAAACTTGTAAGTTAGTGTATCGGCTTTTAAAAACGATGTAAGTTCAAGTGGCCAGGAGGCCATTTCGCCATTTATAAAAGTCCAAACCTTTTCCTACAAGAAAAGTGACTAACTAAACATGGAAGAATTACAATTTTCTTCTACAAAAAAAAAACATAATTATATTGTCCTTTCCTTCAAGAAATAGAAAAATCAAATATGTTAAGAAAATTAGGACAACAGCTAACACAGTTTACCTTCTTGCTTTAAAAAAAGTTACTTGTATTAGATAATTGAGATAAATAATAATTGAAGTTTTGTTCCTATATCGTGGCAGCTAGGCTGTTCCAATTTCCATGTAATCATGCATCTGTTACAACTTACAAGAAAATAACGCAAGGAAAGAAAAGTATATTAGGAGAAATCACATGAAATTTTCAATATTACCAAGCAAACAATTAACGAATGTGAGAGACAAAAAACTGACGAAAAAGTTTAAGAAAAAGCACTCGGTTCTCAATAGAGATTTCTCTCTATGGACGTGGAAACCCTAGCCCTTGATGATCATGGCCGGAAAAAGCTTCTTTCTCCTTCTTCCCCAGATGATCGTTCACGTAAAAAATAATGTCACTCCCTTAATCATATGGGCCCCCTCTTTCTGAAAGTACAAGAGGGGAAGAATTATAACCAATTTTGAAACATAGTTGACTAAGAACAAAATTAGTCGATTAAACTTGTCACGGTCCAAAATTCAGTAAAGATCGTGATGAAGCCTAACACCGCCGTTAGATAAGCTAACAGTGAATGATGAACTTAATTACTCATTTGAGTATTTTTGAAATCATAATTTTCATCAATTAAATAGAAAGAAATAGATTTTACAGGGTAAATGATAATATTTTCACAACTAAAATAATGAACAACCCATAAACACCCCCAAAACTCGGTGTCATAAGTGCATGACCATCAATTAGGAAATATAATAAAATACAACATCTATCTGGAATATAAATTAGACAAGAGAATATAAATAACTCGGATGGAGACTCTGCAGGCTGCGGACTGTAACATGAAATGCAACTCATGGTAAGTCTCACGCAATAGTCGCGCCTCTACGCAAGAACACCCGACATATATGTACCTGCACAAAAATGTGCAGCAAGTGTAGCATGAGTACGTAAATCAACCCGTACCCAGTAAGTATCTAGCCTAACCCCAAAGAAGTAGTGACGAGGGGTCGACATCGACACTTACTAGTGGTCCAATGAGACAAATACAGTAAGAAGTAAACAGATATGGGGTAGAGTAAACAAACGAAACAAACAAGTGTAAATATGTGATACAATCCTCCTCTCTACAATAGAATCAAGCACTCAATTAGCAATTACCTCCTCAACCTGAGCATTTCTATATAATGGACCTCACCAAATAGGTTGTCATAATTCAAATCAGGAAGACTCATAGATGCACTGACTTCTTCTTAAATATTAAGCACGATTCCATGAGAGTATTTTATAGAAATGTCGAGGCGTATGGCCCGATCCTATCATAATTTGCGCACTGCCGAGGGTCGAATGACACAAACCATAGATGCATCTATTATACTGCCGAGGCGAATGAACCGCTCCCATGAGAGCGTGGTACATAAACCTGCCAAGGTGAACAAATGGATCCCATTAGAATAAGAAGTTTTAACGGCTCCTTGACCCCACTCATGAATAAATGTATGAGTTACATTTTTTAAGGAAAACCTTTCGATAAAAACACACATAGCGCGGGAGAAATCCGTAAGAGGAACACATTTATTCTGCGGCTAATCGTGAAACTCGTCAAATGTCTACAATAGCAAGCATATCACTCTATGCCCGTCTAGTCTCGAGTCGTAATGCAAAATAAAGGAATTAAACAAGCAAGGATAACCCCTATAATACAAGTATAGCATGATGTGAACCTAAGTCTAGCCGGACAATAACCGGAATTTTGTTATGTATGGACTCTTGTCAGCTCGTGCGTACGTAGCCCCCGCAACAAGTAACACCTATCAAATACATCACCTAGGGGTAGTTTCCCCCTCACAGAGTTAGACATGATACTTACCTAGCTCCGAAGTTCCATAACCGGCTCTAAAGCCTCTCTAACACCTCAAATCGATGCCCGTAGCTCCAAAACTAGTCAAATAAATGTGCAAATCCATAAATATATACTCTAATACTAAATTTATAACAATTTCCCACTTCACTCGAAAAGTCGATAAAGTCACCCTCGGGCCCACGTGCCCGAATTCAGAAAATTTTCAAAGATATATTTTACCTCCCCCTCTTGGGCGCCCCCTACTCGCCTGAATACCCCACTGTGACACACTTGCTCGAAGCCTGGGACAATCTCTCACCATGTGGCTGATATCTCCACACTCAAAGCAAACTCTCTGCTGACGTGGCTGTGGAAACTGTGCAGTACGAGTACTTTGAGACCCATGAGCACCTGAAACACCGTGCGAAGCCGGAAGTGCAAACTGAATTGGCTGAACCACAAAACCTCTACCACGTCGTACCCTGACTCCAAAATAAGGACCAGTAGATCTCTCCAACCTATGATGTCTCATCGCCTCCCTGTCCTCTCTCCTAGCCTCGCATGTCCTCTCTCTCATAACCCTACCTGCCATATCTCTCTTGATCCCACATGCCCTCAACTCGGCGAGCGATCCCTACCACCTATTGAAACAAAACATCCGGCTTTAACTCCTGAGCCATGCTGAACCGAATATCATGCTTGAGCCCTTAAATGAAAATATGGACACGCTATCTAACTGTAGCGACCAAAGTAGGTACATGTCTAGCTAAATCACATAATCTGACTACATACTCTGATGCTAGCATAGTTCCCTGGCGCAGCTGCTCGATCTCCACGCGTCACGCATCTCTAATGGACTGAGGTGCAAACTCTCTCAGGAACATCTCTAAAAACTAAACCAATGTGAGTGAAGCTGACTCGGCCGAACTATCCAACTCATATGCCCGCTACCACTGATAAGCCGCTCCCCTGAGCTGAAACGTAACAAAGGCAACCTCGCTCGTCTACCCAATACCAATAGTACGAAGAATGCGGTGATATTCCTCCAGGAAACCCTGGGCATCCTCTATCGCTAGTCCACTGAAAGTATGAGGGTGGTACTTCTTGAACCTCTCAAGGCTAAGTTGTTCTTCCTCATATGTTGCTACCCTAATCACGTCATGAACTGGGACCACATACTGTGTCGCCATGACACCTGAAACCTGACCAACATGATCTTGCTGCTCTAGAGTGTGGGCGGCGCGAGTCTGAGCTCCTCCCCCGGTATGTGAAGTAGCTGGTGCACCCGAAATCAATCCCACCTGAGTCAATTTACCAATCATACTCGGGAACTGTGCTAAGGTCTCCTGAAGTCTGGGGATAACGACAAGCCCCTCCGATACCTTCCCCCCGACTGGAGCTACTGGAGGCTCTTCAACTGTTGTTCTTGTAGGTGCCCTAGCTGCGACACGTGCTCCTCGTCGGCCTCTGCCTCTGCCCCTAGCGACACCAGCTTCGGGGGTAACATCAACAGGAACTGCAACTCGTGTCCTTGATAAGTAGGAATTTTAGCCTAGTATTTGCTCTCTTTTACTTAGGTTTTGGGTAAATGCGTAAAGGTATTCCCGAAAACTAACTAAATGTGATTTTTTGCAGGTTTGTTCAAATGATCCACAGAAGCCATAATCAACTCATGAAGGAGTCAAACTTGAACAAATCCAAGAAAACAACCTAAAAGTGCGACCGCGTAAGGATTAACGCTGAGGCGACATATTTACGTGGTCCGCGTAATGGGGAATCAGAGAGGTTGTTTTGAGCACATAAATCAGCGCTGAGGGCGACAGAAAGACGCAGTTGCGAAGTGACTGGCGCGGTCACGGTTGGAATTTAGCGGACAATGTTTGTTGAGGTTCATAGGCTTTGCAACTTGAGCATAAATGAAGAAAACGGTCCGCGTCCAAATTACGCAGCCACGAAGGAAGCTCACGCGGACGCAATGATTATTACGTGGTCTGCGAACGAGGTCCATACTAGGTTCAGATATGAAGAAATGTGGACTGCGTTCACTTTTACGCGACCACGAAAGCCCAAGCGTGAACGCGATCTGAATTACGCGTCCGCAAAACCTCTGCACGGACATTTTTGTCTGGAATTTTCAGCCTACTATAAATAGATCCTTTTATCAATTTTAGGTTATGTTTTGTTTAGCTGAGCAAGTGAAAACACTGGTGTTTCCTTTTTGGGCAATTTTAGAGTTGATTTACCTTCAATCTTTGGATTTTCATCTTGTACTTTAATATTAAGGCTTATATTTCATCTTTATCTTTGATTTCTGTTATAATTATGAGTAGCTAGACCCCATAGCTAGGGTTGTGACCCAAGCCTAGTATGGGTATTTAATGGGTCTTGAATTTTAGGGCTTAATTATTTGTGAGTTATTGGTATTTAGCCTAATTCATGCTTTAATTGTAGAATTAGTGGTTGCAAACACTTATTCATGCCTTTATGACTTAGACTCTTCTTGAGAAAGAGAGACTAAGTCTAGGAAAATTAGGCTAACAAGTAATTGGGGTTAACTCAAGAGATTTATAGCCCCAATTAAAGGGTTAAACCTAGAGATAGTAATACCCGATTTGAGACAATTTCACTTGTGTTGCATGAACACCCATTTGGGCTTGAGAAATTCAAATCGGGCAGAGTCACTCAAAATACCGAGAGGTATAGAGCGAGAAATTGTGTGTGATGGTTATATCACGACCCCAATCAAAACAAGCTTGTCCTAGATTCTCGATACCCTTTAGATACTCACCTAGGTGGAAGTCACTTCCCTAGTGCCTTTTAAACCTTGAAAACTTTCACCAAAAATATTTTACTTAGATTTATCTTAGCATTCAATAGCATCAAACTTAGAATAGAATCAATCACAACAATGTTTGGAACTGCAATTTGGAACAACACTCATATCTAGATTAGTTAGATACCTAACTCCAAACCAAATTAACTCCCTGTGGAAATCGATCCCCACCTTGTTGGGTAAAACTGCATCGACCATTCCTCGCTACTCTATAGTAGTGTAGGGTTGGCACCAATCACTTTTTGGTGCCATTGCCGGGGAGTTAGACAGTTTTGGCTATCTATCTAACTATTTGTGTGTCTTGTTTTTCTTTCCTTTTGTTTTACTAACTTTTGTGTGTCAATCGCTTTAGGTACCAAATGGCGCATAATAATGCTCTTGGAAATGTTCTTCTGGGGGAGTAGGTAGATGACAATGGTGAGGATGAGGTTAATCTAGAACCTCAAGTCCAAAGAACAGGCCGTGCTAATGACAACATTCCAAACCCTCCCCCACCTCCTCCACGGAAAGTACACCGGGTGCTTCCCAATGAAGGTTATGCAAGTACAATTGTCCCACCCTGGATTTGAGCGGGAAATTTTCAGATTACAAATGTCATGCTGACCCTATTGGAGCAACGAGGTTTCTTCGCTGGTGCTCCCCATCAGAATTCATATAAACATCTAAAGGGTTTTGTAGACAGCTGCTGGGGGAGAAAACAGACGAATGTGTCGGAGGATGCGTTGAGATTGATACTTTTCCCAATTTCACTTAGAGGGAAAGATTTGGACTGGCTAGAGAGGATACCCAACCATTCCATACACACATGGGATGAGTTGGCTGAAAAGTTTATAGCCAAGTTTTTCTCACCGGGACATATGGAGGCATTGAGGGATGAGATCTTAGCCTTTAAACAAGAACCTAATGAACCACTACATTAAATCTCGGAGCGGTATAGGACAATGGTCAAGGAATGACCCAACAATGACATGACTGAAGCAATGATCCATCAGACATTCTATAGGGGTATAAACACGACCAACTACTGCGTGGTGAACCAGCTAGCAGGGGAAATTTTATGAAGATGTCTTATGCCGATGCCTGTGACATACTAGATGAGATGGCTGACATTTCTTCATCTTGGAAAAGTCGGGCAAATGTTCCTCAAGGTGACCCAATGTAATCCATCTTCAAAAGGAACTTCATGATCATAGATAAGCCATAGCTGAGTTAACAACTACTATGAATCAGTTAGAAGAGGGCCAACTTCAACAAGTTCAGGGGACAAAGCAAGTCAATTCCATGGAAAGGGTAAGTGTCATGGTCAACAAGAGGAGACATCGTAGTCATCAAGTGCAAAACAATCAAGATCAGTTTGAGCAAAGTGTTAGTGGATACAACCAAGACGATTCTTATGATGACCAAAGTGAGCAAGTTTTGTATGCCAACAACTACCAAGGACAATAGAGCAATGCTCCTAATCAACAATGGGGATCGCAAGGGAACAATCAAAACTAGGGAAACCAAGGCCAAGGGTATTGGAATAGTAACAATAACGATAATTCAAACAATTGAGGGAACAACAGCCAAAACTGGGGGAATCAAGGAAACAACAATAGCAATTGGAATGGCAACAACAATAACAATTGGGGAGGTAATAACAACCAAGGTGGTTGGGGTAACAATAATCAAGGCAACTAAGGGTCGGGCTTTCAAATGCCTCCGATGTATCAACAACCCAACAATCCTCCTCCATATCCCTCTCAAGGGCAAAGTTCTTCAAATAATAAGATAGGGCAGATAGAGAGTATGTAAAAACAAATGGTGGAAATGAATGCCGATTCCGATGCTCAAATAACTTCATACACTACCTCTATTCGAAACATGGAAGTACAAATGGGTCAAATATCTCAAGAATTGAATACTCGCCCTAAGGGGCCACTACCAAGTGATACGGTAGTAAACCCGAAGGGTGGGAACAATACATACCATGCCATGACGGTGACCACAAGAAGCGGTAGAGGTGGAGATGCACGTACCTCCAATCAAAAGAAAGTTGTGAGTGATGATGTTGTGTTGCAAGAAGATGATGAGATTCAAGTCAATGATGAGAAGGTGAATGATGAAGTGAGGATCGATATTCATGACAACGAGGAGGATACTCAAAATGATGTGAACCCTTCGAGGGAACACGTTATAGACATACCGGAAACGGTAGTACCCATGGATAAGGCTACTTTGCCAAAGCCTCCTCCACCTTATCCTCAAAGATTGGCAAAGCAGAATAATGAAAACAAATTCAAGAAGTTTATTGAGATGATGAAGAGTTTATTATTTAATGTGCCCTTGGTGGAAGCTCTCAAACAAATGTCGGTATATGCCAAGTTCAAGAAGGACTTGGTAACAAAGAAGATATCTATGAATTGTGAGACCATCAAAATGACTCATCAAGTGAGTTCCATTGTGCACTCGATGGCTCTAAAGCTTGAAGATCTCGACGCATTTACAATTCCATGCACCATTTGTAGTGCCGATTTTGCAAAAGCCTTGTGTGATTTGGGAGCAAGTATTAATTTGATTCCATATTCTGTATTCAAGACATTGGGTATTGGGAAACCGAGAGCTAATTCAATGAGATTTGAAATGGCAGATAGAACAACGAAACAGCCGCTTGGTATTATTGATGATGTTCTAGTTCGAGTTGACAAGTTTATTTTGCCCGCTGATTTTGTGATTCTCGAATGCGAAGTCGACTACGAGGTGCCTATAATATTGAGGATACCTTTCCTTGAATGTGAAAATTCCTTGCAAGGGATGGGATCCTACTCATATGGGCCCCGTAAACTTTCCTTGGACTTGGAGAACCGGAAGACTCCACCAACAAAGACCTCCATCGAGGAGCCACCAACATTAGAGTTGAAGCCTCTACCTTCGCACCTCAGGTATGAATTCTTAGGCCCTTCTTCCACATTACCTGTTATTCTTTCTGCTTGCTTAACTAAAGTTCAGGTAAACTCCACACTTTCGGTGCTTCAAAGACGGAAAAAGGCAATTGGATGGACTTTAACTAACATTCAGGGTATAAGCCTCGCCTTTTGCATGCACAAAATTATACTAGAGAATGGTGCCAAACCCTATGTGGAACATCAAAAGAGGTTGAACGAGGCTATGCAAGAGGTCGTCAAGAAGGAAATTATCAAATGTCTTGATGTAGGGCTGTGTATCATATTTTAGATAGTGCATGGACTTCGTCCGTGCAATGTGTGCCGAAGAAGGGGTATGACTGTGGTGACAAATGAGAAAAATGAGTTTATCCCTACTAGGACTGCCACCGGATGGAGGGCATTCATGAACTACCAAAACATGAGCAAAGTGACCCGCAAAGACCATTTTCCATTGCCCTTCCTTGGTCAAATGTTGGATAGACTTTTCGGGCGTGACTACTATAGCTTTTTGGATGGGTAATCAGGGTACAACTAGATTCTCATTGCACCGGAAGACCAAGAGAAAACTACCTTCACATGTCTGTATGGAACATTTATATTCTCACGGATGTCGTTTGGGTTGTGTAATGCACCGACTACCTTTTAGCGGTGTATGATGGCAATATTTATGGATATGGTGGAGGATTTCCTCGAAGTGTTCATGGATGATTTTAGTTTTGTGGGGGACTCATTTGAAGAATGCTTGGATAATCTTGACAAAGTGTTGGCCCGATGTGAAGAGACCAACCTAGTGCTTAATTGGGAAACATGCCACTTTATGGTCGAGGAAGGCATAATCCTCGGCCATAAGATCTCAAAGAACGGTATTGAAGTGGACATGGAGAAGATTGAAGTGATTTCAAATCTACCTCCTCCTAGTTCCATAAAGGGAGTTAGGAGCTTTCTTGGGCATGCAGGGTTCCACCGAAGGTTCATTAAGGATTTTTCAAAAGTGGTGAACCCGTTGTGCAAGCTGCTAGAAAATGATGCAAAGTTTGTGTTCAATGAAGATTGCATGAAAGATTTTTAGCTTCTCAAGTATAAATTTACAACCACTACCATCATTACCGCACCCAATTATAGCTTACCATTTGAGCTCATGTACAATGCTAGTGACGTTGTGGTAGGAGCGGTTTTGGGGAAAAAGATATACAAGATATTTCATCCGGTTTATTATGCAAGCAAAAATATGAATGAAGCCCAAGTCAAATATACGGTGATGGAGAAAGAGTTTTTTTTTTCCATTGTGTTCGCCATGGAAAAGTTCAAGCCATATCTCATGGGTGCCAAAGTGATTGTGCACACCGATCACGCAACACTCTGTTACTTGACGACCAAAAAGGACTCGAAGGCTAGGTTGATAAGATGGGTTCTTATGCTTCAAGAGTTTGACCTCTAAATCATTGATCGAAAAGGAAGTGAGAATCAGGTAGCGGACCATTTATCCCGCTTAGAAGAGGAGGGAAGGCCCCGAGATGGCCCCGAAATTAATGATTCGTTCCCGGATGAGCAACTCATCTCCGTGTCTTTGAATGGTATACCTTGGTTCACTGATGTTGCTAATTTTCTTGTGACTGGCATTGTCCTGAGTGAGCTCTCTTCTAACCAAAGGAAGAAACTCAAACTTGACAACTTGGATTATTATTGGGGTGAGAACTATTTGTTCAAGATTTTCAATGACGGTGTGATTCGTAGATGTGTCCCGGAAGAGGAGCAAATATGTATTCTTGATGCTTGCCATTCCTCGCCCTACGATGGTCATCATGGTGAGGCGAGAACTGCTTCAAAGGTTCTTAGTTGTGGATTTTATGGCCTACCCTGTATAAAGATGCAAGTGAGCTTGTTAAGAGGTGTGATGAATGCCAAAGAGCTGGGGGAATTTCCAAGAAGTATGAAATGCCTCCCACCACTATTCTTGAAATTGACATTTTTGACGTGTGGGGCATCGACTTCATAAGGCCTTTTGTGAGTTCGTGTGGTAACACTTACATTCTGGTTGTTTTTTATTATGTTTCCAAGTGGTTTGAAGCCGTGACTTTGCCCAACAACGAGACACGGAGTGTGGTGGCGTTCTTAAAGAAAAATATCTTCACAAGGTTTGGCACTTCTAGGGCGATCATCTATGATGGGGTTTCTCATTTCTGCAACAAGGCCTTCGACACTTTACTTTCAAAGTTTGGTGTCAATCATAAGGTTTCAACCCCGTATCATCCCCAGGCTAGTGGACAAACTGAGGTCTCCAACAGGGAGATAAAGATCATATTATCAAAAATTGTCAATGCAAATCAGACGGATTGGTCAAGGAAACTTGACGATGCTTTGTGGGCTTATAGAACTGTATACAAGACTCCAATCAGTATGTCTCCGTACCAGTTGGTATTTGGGAAAGCATGCCATCTGCTGGTTAAATTAGACCATAAGGCCATGTGGGAGGTGAAGCGGTTAAATCTTGAATGGGATGTGGCTGCCAATCTCCGGGTAGAGCAACTCAATGAACTAGATCAGTTCCGGTTTCATGCCTATCCCAGATCGTCCTTGTATAAAGACAAGATGAAGTACTTACATGAAAAATATGCACAGAACAAAGAGTTCAAGGAGGGTGACTTGGTTATTCTTTTCAACTCCCGGTTACGACTCCGGGAAAGCTCAAGCGACCCTTTTGAAATGGTGCATGTAACTCCCTTTGGTGCTCTTGATTTGAAAAACAAAAATGGTGAAATATTTAGAGTTAATGGGAACCAAGTGAAGCACTACCTCGACAAGTTTGATGACAACCAAGTGGTGGCCTTGATCAATCTCAAGTGATAATGTTAACATACGTCGTGTCGCGACGTTAAATCATGCGCTTCTTAGGAGGCAACCCAAGTGTTTTTCTATATTATTTTCTTCTTAGTTTAGGCTTTGTTTTGGACTAACTGGGGTTGAAGTTTGTGTAGGAATTGTTTGTGCAATGCAGGACTTTAGCTGGAAAAATTTTCCTAAGAGTGGGGAAGTTCGCGTACCGCGCCCAAAGTTTCGCGATCCGCGTTGGAATTATTGCGGTGGCATATTTTGACAGCGGACACGTACTTGAAAAGCCCAAAATATCAACTCTCTGAAGTTGAACTCGCGTCTGCATCCTAAATTTGGCAGTCCGCATTGGTGTTCGCATCCACGCCCAGTTTTTCTCTAACCTCATCAAGGATTATGTAGCAGCTCTTCGAAAGGTAAAAAGCGCGGACTGCGCTCAGGTAAGTCGGTGGGATCCACTGAGGCAAGTATAAATAGAAGGTGTTGTAGACTTTTACCCTTTTCGAACCTCAAAATTTCCACATCACAAAGTACTGTTCATCTTCCTCTGATCTAGCTCTCATTCTCGTATCATAATCAAGAGCTCATTTCCCACCTAAATTTCAACAACTAGTATGTTCAAAGCCATGATTGATTTTAATTTTTCTTTTCTTTCCTCTTTATTTTAATTTTTCTCTTTAGTTAGGGTTTAATACATGCCAAAATCTCAAAATCATGCTTAACTGATGCTTAACATCATGTGGGTAATTTTTTTACATGCCTAATGGGGGATAGAGTTATTAACTATGCTTGTTAATTGCTCTACTTTTTGCACTTAGTAAAAAAACCCTATGTTTCAAATGTTCAATGCCCGTTTTGTGTGAACTTCATGGACCGCGATTCATTTTACGCGATCCGCATTCATGATTTTTTGAGAGCTGAGTTTGGTTATAAGTTTGTGGTCGTGGTGATTTTTCCGCGATCCGCATTTTCACTTACATGGCCGCATCCAAAAAATTCGTGGTCCGCGCTCATAAGTTTCAGAGAGTTTAGCAATTTCTTCCACGACCCCGTCCATTTTTACGCGATCCGAGTATGATCTTTCGCGGCCGCGTCCCACATTTCGCGGTCCGTAGAAGTCCATCATCAGAGAGTTCTTTAGTCTGAGTCAACCTCATTCACGACCACTTTCATTTTTACGTGGTCCGCGATGGCCCTTCCGCGGCCGCGCCCATTTTTTCGTTGTCCGCAGACCCCTGCTGTGAGAAGAATTGTGCTCATTTCATCTCTTTCCTTTTAGGATTCATTGAACCACAATACTAATGATCTTTCACCAATTGTGTATGCAGATAATGGTGCGATCTCGTGGTGGTCCTGAAAAATCACAGGGGAATGGAGAATCCTCCTGAGGCCGGAGCAGAGAGAAACATACTGCACCTTTAGTAGCTCAGAAGGTCATTGGCAAGAAGAAAACCCTCAAGAGACCCACTCCCGACTCATCTAATACAAGTGAATACCACCCATCCCGGGAGATTTCTGAAGGGGAAGCTGCACAACTTCAAAGAGAGGCCGAATCACAACCCTACCGCCTCCTCAATGAATCTACCTCCTAGTCTGAGTGGTTTGATGGATCAGAAAGAGGTAGTGAGACTTCAGCACCATCTTCTCCGCATGCTGCAACTCCGGCCTCAACAACAACTGTTCTTATCAATCTAGATGAAGAAGATGTCCCGGATGACAGGAGAGGAGGTGATACCCAGGTAGGGGCTGATTAGATCAAGAAAGCCTACATTGTGGCAAGATAGGTTTGTCAGTTAAAAAGCCTACCACAAATTCCGGGAATGGTGGCCACAAAGGTCACTCACGCTCGAGCGGAAATTTATATAAAGAGACCTTCTCCCACACAATCCCAATCTGATGAAACAATTTGAAGAAAGAGTGGGTTGAAAATTATTCACTAGCAAGTTGTTGGAGGGAAATGAGTACCTAGTTAAAGATTTCTACGCCAATGTGGCCCACATCAAAAAGGGCACCTATGTGACTAAGGTACGAAATCGGAACATTCGGTTTGATGGCAAGACACTGAACACTTATGACGCATCTCTATACTTGGAGAAGGTGGCACTAGATGAGGAAGCCCATCCATGGCTTGCAGAGGTGATAGCTATCCCAGGGACAACACCGACATGGCTTACACCTAGAGTCACCATTGCTAAAAACAATCTTAGCTTTGAAGCCAAAGGGTGGTGCACCTTTATTTGCAGCCGGCTAGATCCATCCCAGCATGACAATGATATCCTAGTCTCCCGTGCAATCCTCGTAGCTTCTATCATGGCGGGGTACCTGATAAATGTGGGAGATTTAATGGCCAAGAACATCACCAAAGCAATTGGGAAGTAAGAAAGATCATATCGGGAAGGAAGAAAGATCATACCCCTATCAAATTTTCCTCACTATGTGTCTGAAGGACCAAGAAGTAGAGGGGAGGGACTTTGACAAAAAGGTGAAGCCGATGAGGCCCTTTTCTTGGTACAACCTTCAGGGAGCAGACAACCCGAATTCCAAAGGCAAAGACACTACCTCCACTGGCCAGTCTGAAGAGCCAAGGGTAGTGGCCATTGGGTCCGAGCCTTCCAAAACTGAAGGTTCCTCTGCTGCTATGCCACTTTATTCCTTAGGGCCATCTATCCCTGCCCCACTATTTGTGTCTTCCTTCTCAGCCTACCCTCAGACTGCACTGCGGGTTAATCAGACTTTATCCAGCATCAACAACTAGATGCAGGCAGCTACATCAAAGCTGTCTATCTTATCCAGTGCAGTCGCAGCACAGACAGCCCCAGCATAGCTTCAGATGCCTCCATCAGTGGAGATTCGTTATAGGAGCTTCTAGTCAACCAGGAGAAGCTCCTGTAAAATCAAAAGAAAGTCTTCGAGACCTTAGATACTCATGGGAAAGTGATCAAGGAGCTGGGCAAGCATGTCAAGAAGATGAAGAAGACCCAAGCTTCTAAAGAGTCAGTGGTGCTGCTAAAGAAGGAGGTAGAGAAGCTCACTTCGGCCGGAGAAATCCCACTTGACTTGCTGATGGGAGAGACTTCCCCTGCAGCACAGACAACACAGACATAAGAGTAGGAGGCTGATAGATAGCCGAAGAGAGGATTTGTGGTGCCCTACTCAGAGGACCTGGAGATACAGTTGGAGGACCCGGATGGAGTTGATGATCCTATGCAGTAAAAGGTCCCCACTAGTGAGCCTGACCCCATGCAGACAGAGACCACATAGGGAGTTTTCTTTACTCTCTAACCCTCCCCTGATCTTATTTTTTCTTTTAGCATTGAGGACAATGCTATCTTTTATTTGGGGGGGAGGGGGGGTGTTCTTATTTTGATTTGATGACTGGCATGTAATAACTATGATGCTATTTTTCTTTATTTTTACTTATCGTTATTTTCACTTTCATTATTTTTCACCTTTGGGATGTATATAACTTTACCATTCCATGTCTATATTCATTTTCCATTTTGTATATATTCGTTTCACTCCATTATTGTACATATTCATTTCACTTTTCGTAGTTTACTTTATAACTCCTTTTGTAATTTTTATTAGTAGCCTAGCTTCTTATTTCCTTTAGTAGCTTCTTTTCACATTTTTGCGTGATCAATAAGCCTTTGGATTTCTTAATGCCACAGTTCTTTCCAAAGGTGTATGTTGTGTGAACCGGGTGGCTCTTCCTAACGATGATTGGTGTGACAACCTTCTTAAGGGATTGAGTATGTTTTTATTTTTGCTTTGATATATAGTAGAAATGAATAAAAGTGTCTCAAGTAGGCTTCACTTGGTACTAACATATTTACTTTCGACCTCATGGTTAGAGACAAGTTTATTGACAAAGAATAGCTCTAGTTGTGACCTTTAGACTCTTGAGTTGACTAAAACTATCATCAAATAGTTTTTGTGAGCCATCTGTGATCTTCAATCTTAGCTAGGGTTGTTGCGGGCCCTCCACTCTGTTCTCTTTAACAATCCAGTGTCTTGAGAGGTGAGGTATTGAATTTCAAGTCCAAGTCCCGTGCCAACAAGTCTAGAACTTGCCCTGAATGTTTGTCTAGGCAAAATTCTATGTGTAGCTCGATTTGAGAAGTGATTGTAGGCTCTCCTTGGTCCCATTTGAAAATTTGAAAGCTTGCGTAGCATACCAATATGATATCCCTAGGCAACCCCTTTGAGACTGAGTCTTTTTCATTCAATAGCCACATTACAAGTCTTCATCCGTTTTATAATGACCCTCTCTTGGCACTCAATCTTTCCTTAGCATTTATGATGAAAAATTGGAAAAAACATAAGTTTGGGGGAGAGACAAGGAATTTCAAAGTGATGAAAGGTACAAAGAACAAAAAAAGTATTGATGAAAGGGAAAGGCAAAGAAAAGTATGAAACGCCAAAAAGAAACATGTCAAAAAGAAAGTAAAGGTTGATGGGATTCAAAGAAAACAATGTTGAAAGGCATGGAACGATGAGAAACGGAGAAAAATGATTGTAATGAGTAAGAAAGAGTGACAATGTGTCTATCTATTTCCCTAAGGAAGAAGAATATGACTCAAAGAGTCAAGAAAGTATGAGCCGAAATGAGCAAATGGAGTGCTTAAGGAAAAATGAGACCATCATAGTTGATGATGTCCTACCTTGATCCAAAAAAGCCTTAATTACATCCCGCTAAAGCCCATATGATTTCAAGTTGAGTGAGCTTACATTAGTGGTGATTTACATAAGGGGAAAGCTTATGGTACTTATAGCCGACTTGTGGCATTCTTTTGAGAGTGATGAGCGCACTTTTTTACAATCCCTGTTTTGAGTGCCACATTCTATAAAGTGAGATTAGCTCATGGAGAGTAGAGGAGGAGAAGTCTGGGATCCACAATGACCCACGTGAGAGAGCGAGCTTCCTTGATGAATTTTGTCAACTGTTGATGCTTTTGTGTCATATTAGAACTATGGAACTCAAAATATCATAGCATGATGTTGTTGATAATGCATTTGTGTTGAGGGTAATTGTTAGTCCCATTTGATGCTTGATGAAGTCACCTTAGGACAACTTAAATGTTACTTTCTTGTTCTTGTGGATGTAAGATTTACCTTGTTTGTTTGAGGACAAGCAAAAGCTTAAGTTTGGGGGAGTTGATAAGTAGGTATTTTAGCCTATTATTTGCTCTCTTTTACTTAGGTTTTGGGTCAAAATGCGTAAAGGTATTCCCAAAAACTAACTTAATGTGCTTATTTGCAGGGTTTGTTCAAAATGAGCCAAATAAGCCATAATCAACTCATGAAGGAGTCAAACTTGAATAAATCCAAGGCTAGGAACAAGAGTGCGAACATTGACCTAAAAGCGCGGCCGCATAAGGATTAACGCTGAGGGGGCACAATTATGCGGTCCGCGTAATGGAGAATCAGAGAGGCTGTTTTGAGCAAATAAATCAGCACTGAGTGCGACAGGACCTGGGGAGGCGTGGCTGGCACCCGGTGCCGTGCTGGCCCGAGTGAACCACTTGTATCTCATAATCGTTCGACCAAAACTAGAACATACATAGGTCGAGTTAGCTCAACTCATTCCTTTTGTAACTATCACGGGCCAACATGGCCATAACTCGTAATGCAAAACTATAAGTGGGCAACACTGTATTAATAAACTATCATTCTAAAAACATGAATACATATGGGCCGGCAAGGCCTCGGACATACTGTAGAAAATGAACCTTTGTCTACAAAGCCTCTAACATTATTTGATATAAATGGGACAGGGTACCGACCTACCCATAAGTCTGTAGCTAAACTCGGACACGATGAATCATAGACTCGGCTGCACTCCGAAGGAGGTGGAGTCTTACCGATCGTTCGTTGAACGACAATCTCGTCTACTATGAGGGCTCATCAAACTGATTATCTATACCTGCAAGCATGAATGCATCGTCCCCAACAAAAGTACATCACTACGAATAATGTACCGAGTATGTAAGGCATGTAAATCGGTATATAAAGGTCATGAAAGAAACATGGAGTAAAGGACCCAACCTGTAAGTCTGGATAGCTCTGTAAATTATGAAATATTTATAATGTCATGCATATGCATATAAATGTCATGTAATGCATAGGTATGTACGTACATAATATCATCAAGCCTATGAGAGCATCCCATCATATCATCTCGGCCACTATGGGCAAAACATCACCGTATACCAGTTGATCAGGTGGTGTTGCGTATATAACGCCGTAACCTTCTCGGCCACGACTTTGTAGACTCCCTAGGACACGACCCGCTCTAATACCACTTTGTCACGCCCTGAACCTGGGGAGGCGTGGCTGGCACCCGGTTTCGTGCGGGCCCGAGCGAACCACTCTGTAACTCAAGATCGTTCAACCAAAACTAGAACATACATAGGTCGAGTTAGCTTGTCACGATCCAAATTCCCAATCCTCGGGATCGTGATGGCGCCTAATACCACACTTGCTAAGGAAAGCCAATGTTAGAGGGATTCAATATTTAAAACAATTAAAATATAATATTAGGTCTAAATTTATCAAATAAATGAATGTCGAATAGTGTGAGACATAATAAAACGAAACTCGGAGCTAATTATAATATCTAGCTACCCAGGGTCTGGAGTCACTATTCACGAACTACTAAAGAATACTACAAGTATTTGGCTTAAAGAAAATATATATGTTTGTCTTGAACTAAGTAAAATAGTAAATGAATAAATGGGAGAAGACTCCAGGAATCTGCGGACGCCAGCAGATCTACCTTGTGTCTCCGTGCAAATGCTCAGCTACTATTCGAAACTCAACTCTGGCCAGAACTTGGATTTGCACAAGAAGTGCAGAGTGCAGTATCAGTACAACCGACCACATGTACTGGTGAGTGCCGAGCCTAACCTCGACGAAGTAGTGACCAGACTACGGCGGGGCATTTATGATATGACCTGTAAACAGTGTATAATAAAGCAAGAAGGGAATACTAAACTAAATAAACAGTAACTTGCAGCAATTGATAAAATAACTCAACTACCTTTTCCTGATATTAGCTATAACTAATCCTTACGAAAATTTCCATATTTCACTTAAAATAACAGTAAGAGCGGAATATGAATGAAAACAATAAAACAGTGAGTATTTCAGTCTTTATTTTATAACCAGTAAAACATAAATATTCTCCCTTATTGCTCCTTATTGCGGCGTGCAACCCGATCCCATTTGTCCACCCTTATTGCACCTCCCTATATATATATATATATCACTCTTATTTCTCATGTTGCGACGTGCAACCCGATCCTAGCTGTCCACCCATATTACTCCTTGATGCGGCGTGTAACCCGCTCCCACCAGACAATCACATTTCATCATGTATAATAAAGGTTTCACAAATTAAATCAAAGTCTTTCACAATATTTATGTCTCCACAATTGTAAATAGAACCTTATACAATTAAGAACTTCACCAAATAGTACTACACAGCGAAACTGACCGAAATGTTTTATAAAAAACCGGTAACCAGCTCAATCATTTATATGCCACAATGAAGCCAAGGAACAATTAATACTTTAAATTAAGAGAGACAATATCTAACAAACAAGTAAACATGGAAGCATCTATAATCACGAAACAGTTAAGACAAAATATAATAAATTGGAAAGGGGGAAGAGATCATGCTAAACAGATAATTTTGTGGTGGATAGATACTCGTCACCGCACCTATACACCACACACATGCAATTTCACATAGCATTTACATCAGGGATTTCTATTCCATCAAGTCAAGGCTAGACCAAACACTTACCTAAGTTTGTATGTCACTCACTGCTCCAGCACAACCTTTCCTTTAGTATTGGACTTCAACTCACTCGAATCTAATCATAATTAGTTAAATGTTATTACTTAGTGCTAAAGGAACTAACTTTAATGCAAAACTATGGTTTTCCTAAGTTTTCCTATCAAAGACAAAAATCGACCCCGGGTCCACTTGGTCTAAACTCGATGTTCGGACCAAAACCCGTTTACCCATTCTCCCCCGAGCCCGGATATACAATTGGTTTTGAAATCCGACATCAATTCGAGGTCTAAATTCCCAAATTTCAAAATTCCTAAGTTCTACCCAAAAATCCCAATTTTTACCATGAAAACTCTAGATTCTAGGTTGAAATCATGTTAATAGTTGTTAAGGATTGAAAGGAATTAGTTAGGAATCACTTACCTATGATTTGGAGAAGTTTGAGTCTCTGGAAAATAGCCTATGGAGGTTTAGGGTTAAGAGAATTGAAAAATGGGTGAAAATCCCGTCTAAAATCCCACTTAACAGGTTGCGATTATCGCAAATACGATCAGGGGTTCGCAATGCGGACCCTTTCAAAATCCAGCTACCTACGCAAATGCGAAATAAATGCCGCATTTGCGACATCTGAAATCCTTCGCATTTGCGGCCAAAAACACGCATTTGCTATGATGGCTTTCCCAGGCCTTGTTCGCATTTGCGAATAATGTGTCGCATTTGCGAACAATGTCTCACATTTCCCAGAAATGTCAGCTTCGCAATTGCGAAGCCTGATCTCGCAAAAGCGAGATCAGAGACCTGTACCAGACATCAGGAACACCAGCAACTTTTTAAGTTCTAAAATCATTCTGTATCCTATCCGAAACTCACCCGAGCCCTCGGGGCTCCAAACCAAAGATGCACGCAAGTCTAAAAACATCATACGGACTTGCTCGTGCGATCAAATCATCACAATAACATAAAAAACTATGAATTTAATTTCAAACTCATGATTTTTCTCAAGAACACTTCAATTTCACTATTTCTCCATCGGACGTCCGAATCACATCAAATCTACTCCAATTCTCACCAAATTTCATAGATAGTACTTAAATACTATAACAAATCTGTACCGAGCTCCGGAACCAAAATACAGGCGCAATAGAAATGGTTTAAAACATTAATTCATTTCTTTATCTCATTACAAATCCAGTACAACATTTTTCTTCAAAAATTGATTTCTAAAGCTAAGGACCTCAAAATTTAATTTCGGGCATACGCCCAAGTCCCATATTTTACTGCGAACCTCCGGGACCGTCAGAACATGGATCTGGGTATGTATTCTAAAAATGTTGACCAAAGTCAACTTAAACCAAATCTTAAATTCCAAAATTATTATTTCTCATATTTTCACATACAAGCTTTCCAGTTTCACGCCCGGACTGCGCACGCAAATTGAGGTAAATAAAACTTATCTTTTAAGGCTAATGAGCCTAGAATGGAGTCTTAATTCATGAGATGACCATTTGGGTCATTATAATCTCCACCTATAAACAAACGTTCGTCCTCGAACGGACATAGAAAATTACCTGAACTTGAAAACAAGTGGGGATATCTACTCTGCATGTCCGACTCGGACTCCCAAGTAGCTGCCTCGACGGGCTTACCTTTCCACTGCACTCGAACTGAAGGATAACTCTTTGACCTCAACTGACGAACCCGCCGGCCTAAAATGGCTACCGGCTCCTCCTCATGAGTCAAATCTTTGTCTAATTGGATAGAGCTGAAATCTAACACGTGGGACGAGTCACCATGATATTTTCGGAGTATGGATACATGGAATACCGGATGAACTGAGGATAACCCTGGAGGCAACGCAAGTCTATAAGCTACCTCCCCCACTCTATCATGAATCTCAAATGGCCCGATATACCTAGGGCTCAACTTGCCCTTCTTCCCAAACCTCATACACCCTTCATGGGCGATACCCGAAGTAATACCCTTTCTCCAACCATGAATGCCACATCACGAACCTTACGGTTGTCATAACTCTTTTTCCTGGACTGATTTGCACGAAGTAGATCCTGTATAACCTTGACCTTATCTAAGGCCTTTTGAACTAAGTCTGTACCCAATAACCGAGCCTCTCCGGATCAAACCATCCAACTGGCGATCTGCACCACCTACCATAAAATGCCTCGATGTAGCCATCTGAATGCTCGACTGGTAGATATTATTATAGGCAAACTCTGCTAACGGCAAGAACTTATCCCAAGAACCTCCAAAATCAATAACATAGGCGCGAATCATATCCTCAAGATCTAAATAGTACGCTCGGACTGCCCGTCCGTCTGAGGATAGAATGTTGTGATCAACTCAACCCGTGTACCCAACTCATGTTGAACCACCCTCCAAAAGTGCGAGGTAAACCATGTGCCTCGATCAGAAATAATAGACACTGTCACACCGTGAAGCGAATGATCTCCTGAATGTATATCTTTGCCAACCGCTCCGAGGTATAAGTACTTGCCACTGGAATAAAATGTGCTGATTTAGTCAGCCTATCCACAATAACCCAAACGGCGTTAAACTTCGTTTGAGTCTGTGGGAGTCAAACAACGAAATCCATAGTGATACGCTTCCACTTCCACTCAAGAATCTCTATTTGTTTAACAAACCAACAGGTCTCTGATGCTCATACTTCACCTATTGTCAATTCAAACAATGAGCCACATAAGCAACAATGTCCTTCTTCATCCTTCACCACCAATAATGTTGTCGTAGATCCTGATACATTTTGGCAGTGCCCGGGTGAATAGAATACTTAGAACTGTGAGCCTCCTCAAGGATCAACTCACGAAGCCCATCAACATTAGGCACACATATACGACTCTACATCCTTAAAACACCGTCATCTCCAACTGTAACCTTCTTGGCACCACCGTGTCAAACTTTGTCCCTAAGGACCATCAAATGCGGGTCATCATCTTGCCGATCTTTGATTCCCTCAAATAAGGAAGACCGAGCGACTCTAAAAGCTAAAACATGGCTGGGCAAAATATCTAACCTCATGAACTGATTATCCAAAGTCTGAATGTTTGAACCTAACAGTCTCTCACCGACTAGAATGAATGCAAGGCTGCCCATACTCACTGTCTTCCTACTCAATGCATCAGCCACCACGTTGGCCTTCCCCGAATGATACAATATAGTGATGTCATTATTCTTTTAATAACTCTAACCGTCTCCTCTATCTCTAATTAAGATCATTTTGATTGAACAAGTACTGGAGATTGCGATTATCTGTGGAAACCTCACACGACACACCATAAAGATAATGCCTCCATATTTTCAATGCGTGACAATGGCTGCCAACTCTAAGTCGTGGACATAGTAATTATTCTCATGGACTTTCAACTGACAAGACGCATATGCAATCACCCTGCCCTCCTGCATCAATACGACTCCAAGACCAACAGGGAGCATCACAATATACTGTGAAAGATCCTGAACCTGAAGGTAACACCAACACCGGTGCTGAAGTCAAGGCTGTCTTGAGCTTTTGAAAGCTCGCCTCACACTCGTCCGACCATTTGAATGGGGCACTTTTCTGAGTCAATTTAGTCATTGTGGTTGCTATAGATGAAAACCCCTCCACAAAACGACGGTAGTAACCCGCCAAACCCAAGAAGCTCCTGATTTTCGTGGCTGAAGTGGGTCTAGGCTAGTTCTTGACTGCCTCGATCTTCTTAGGATCAACCTAAATTCCCTTTGCTGATACGATGTGACCCAAGAAAGCTACTAAATTAAACCAGAACTCACACTTTGAAAATTTTGCATACAACTTATTATCCCTCAAAGTCTGGAGCGTTATCCGGAGGTGCTGCTCATGCTCCTCCCGGCTGCGGGAGTATATTAGAATATCATCAATGAACATTATTACGAAAGAATCCAGATAAGGCTTGGAAACCTGATTCATCAAGTCCATAAAGGCTGCTGGGGCATTAGTCAAGCCAAAAGACATCACCAAGAATTCATAGTGCCCATACATCGTCCGAAAGGATGTCTTAGGGACATAAGATGCCCTAATATTCAATTGATGGTAGCCCAATCTCAAATCAATTTTTGAAAACACCCTAGCACCCTGAAGCTGATCAAATAAATCATCAATTCTCAGCAATGAATATTTATTCCTGATAGTGACTTTATTCAATTGTCGATAATCTATACACATTCTCATAGATCCATCCTTCTTCTTCACGAACAAAACCCGTGCACCTCAGGGCGAGACGCTAGGTCTAATGAAGCCCTTATCAAGAAAGTCTTGCAATTGATCTTTCAATTCTTTCAATTCTAGTGGGGCCATTCGGTATGGAGGAATAGAAATGGGCTGAGTGCTCGGAGCCACATCAATGCAAAAATTAATATCCCTGCCGGGTGGCATCCTCGACATGACTGCAGGAAATATCTCGGGAAACTCACGAACAATAGGCACCGAATTTATCGAAGAAACTTCAGCATTAGATTCAAGAATATGAGCCAAATAAGCCAAACATCCCTTCTCAACCATGCGACGAGCCTTGGCGTAAGAAATCACTCTGCTGGGAGAATGACCAGGAGTCCCTTTCCCCTCTAATCGAGGCAACCCCGGCAAATCTAAGGTAACTGTATTTGCGTGACAGTCCAAGATGGAATAATACGGTGACAACCAATCCATGCCCAATATGACATCAAAATCGACCATGTCAAGAAGCAAAAGGTCCACACTGGTTTCAAGACCACGGACGATACACATGGTCTACAACACTAGCATCCCCCACGGGCGTAGACACATAAATAGGGACACTCAAGGAATCACAGGTCACAACCAAATACGAGGCAAAATATGATGACACATAAGAATAAGTAGAACCCGGATCAAACAGAACTGGGGCATTCCTATTGCAAACTGAAATGGTACCTGTGATAACATCATCATAGAATTCCGCCTCAAGTCTGGCTGGAAATGCATATAATCAAGACTGGGCCTCACCACTCTGAACTATGTCTCTAGGAGGACCTCTGATAGGCTGTCCTCCACCTCTAGCGGGCTGGCCTCCACCTTTAGCGGGCTGGCCTCCACCTCTAACAAGCTGGCCCCTACCTCTAGCTACTTGACCCCTACCCCTGGTTGGCTGGGCAGGTGGTGCTGCAGCTGGTGCTAAAACTATGGCACGAGAACCCTGGTACTGATGTTGATTACTTGAAAATATCGGACAAGCTCTCCGAATATGCCCATATTCACCACACTCAAAGCATCCCTCCTGATATAGAGGCTGACTTTGACAAGCTAGCTGACCACAATAATAACTCTGCAAAGGAGGTGCTCTGATAGGAGCTGATGGTGCGTTGTAGACTGGCCGAGTAGAAGAAGCTATATAAGAACCACAACCACCTGAAGTACCATGAGATGCCTGAAGTGCTTAATGAAATGGCCTGGAAGAATGGCCTCTGCTTAAAGAAACCTTGCCTCCAGATGAGGCACCACTGAATCCATCGGAATGGCGAGGTCTCTTGTCTGACCCCTAATCTCTCGTCCTAAGAACCGTCTCAACTCTCCTGGCCACATTCACCGCATCCTGAAAGGAAATCTCGCTCCCTGTCTCCTTAGCCATCTGCAACCTGATGGGATGAGTAAGGCCCTCAATAAATCGCCTGACCCTCTCTGTGTGGGTAACAAAAGAATAACATGTCGAGCCAAATCCACAAAGCGATTCTCATACTGGGTAACAGTCATGCTGCCCTGCTGAAGACGCTCAAACTGATGACGATTCTCTTCTCTAGTAGTAATAGGCAAAAACCTCTCCAAAAAGAGATGTGAAAACTGATCCCAAGTCAGAGTAGGTGACCTATCTGGTCTAGTCAACAAATAATCCCTCCACCATTTCTTGGCGGAACCAGTCATCTGAAAAGAGGCGATGTCGACCCCGTTGGTGTCCAAAATACCCATGTTCTGAAGAACCTCATGACAACTATCAAGATATTCTTGAGGATCCTCGGAAGTAGCACCACTGAAATGAATGGGGAAAATCTTGATGAACCTGTCCAATCTTCACAAAGTATCTTAGGACATAGCTGCTCCATCAACAAGCGGTGCTGCAAAAACTAGCTGAACTACCCAACTAGATTGGCTGCTGGGGTCTGAATCTGAGGAATAACCTTCGCAGGAGTATGGGTTACATGAGTCTGAACCCCTCCTCTAGCCTGAGATACGGCTGTTGCCACGGGGAATGCGCCAGTCTGGGCTACACTATCCATAATGCCCACTAATCGGACCAAAGCGTTCTGAAGCACCGGGGTAGCAATAAACCCCTTTGAGACCTGAGCTGGTCCTGCTGGAACGATCTGAGCTGGGCCCCCATCATCAATCTCTATCTGGGCTCCGCAGTTGGGGCTGTCACCTAAGCAATGGGCTGAGTCCTGCCCCTTCCTCGGCCTCTGGTATGGACTCAACCTCTGCCCCTAGTAGGAGCTGCTGCTTGTCACGACCCCAAAACTATCCCTCGCCGTAATGGCGCCTATCGTGATACTAGGCTAGCCAATTATATTTTCAAACATAAAGAACTCTTATTTTATATCACTTCCGAACTATAGTTCATAACATTTTTAATTAAGCATTCTTAAAATCAAAAGATACTAAGACAAATGTTTAAACACTGCCCAAAATCCCGAAGTCACTGGTCACGAGCATCTAAAGAAATATATAAATTTGACACAATATCTCTGATACAAAATAAGTCTAGGGATTTCGACTACTACATAAATAAGAAGTAGAAAAGCAGGGTTGCGGACGCGTACAACGACCTTGCAAAAATCTCCGGAAATTCCTGGACGGGCAAGAAGCTCACACCACTCTAGCACCTGAGTTTGCACACAAGGTGCAGGGAGTAATGTGAGTACGCCAACTCAGTAGTGTTGAAATTAAATGATGTCTGAGAACTACGAAACACATAAGCAAGTCATCAATCCACAGTAAATACAATCCTTCTTTCAAAACTCATAGATACGACAATTTGAAACACTTGAAAGTCGATTTCGGTAAAATTCCTATAAAATGTACCTTTCAACAATTTTCATAGAAAGCAAGATAATTTAGTATAGAAATGATAGAAATCATAAATAGCCTTTTGGGAAAAACATATTTCATAAACTGCCCATCGGGCTTAACATCACTCAGTATCAGCCACTCAGCATGCCTCACAATCACTCAATATCAACCCCTCGGGCAACCTCACAGTTACTCATGCCTCCCAATCACTCGTCACTCGTCACTCGCACTCAGTAGGTACCTGCGCTCACTGGGGGTGTACAGACTCCGGAGGGGCTCTTATAGCCCAAGCGCTATAAGAGGCCATCTCGTGGCATAATCACTCAGGATCTCGGCCTCTCACATATCATAAATAGTGTAACATGGTGCGGCGTGCAACCCGATCCCATAATATCCTCACAACATAGGCTCTCGGCCTGACTTAGTCAGAAACCTCTTAAAAAGCCACTCGGGCTATCAATAAAACGGGTTACTCGACCCAAAACATTATTTTATATCTCAAAATAGTGTAAATAAGACAGAGTTTCGAAATCAGTTAAACATAATATGACCGAGTGTAAATCATAAGTCAACACGGTAAGGAATAGCAGTGAAAGCCCCAAAGGGGTCCAAACACATGACACGAGGCCCAATACGGCATTCAACCCAAAACATAGTAATAATCCTTTAAACATAAAATATCATATGGTTTGTAATCAAATACACAACTTATTAGTTGCTACGGGACGGACCAAGTCACAATCCCCCAACCGTGTACGTCACACACTCGTCATCTAGCATGTGCGTCACTCCAAAACAGTGATACAATGTGAGGTAAGGGGTTTCATTCCCTCTCGACAAGATTTACAATCATTACTTACCTCAAACCGGATTAAAAACTACTTTGCGATGCTTTTTCCCCTCGCCTCGGCCTCAACACGCCCCGAAGCTATACAAAACAGATTCATATCATCAAAATACGCTAAAGGAACAAAGCCCACTCGAAAATAACCAATTTATATCAAAAGTCCCAAAATTGGCCAAACTCGACCCCCGGGCCCACGTCTCGGATTCCGATAAAGATCACAAAACTAAAATCCATACGCTTTCACGAGTCCATACATACTAAATACATCAAAATCGGACCCCAAATGGCCCCTCAAATCCCCCAATCAAAGTCTCAAATTTCAAGCCCTAATCCCCCAATTTTAACCCTTAATTCTCATAGATTTCATGCCTAATTAGTCAAATATCACCATAGAAACGAGTCTTAGGTCCAAGAATCTTACCTCCACGAAATCTCCTTGAAATCCTTCTTCAAATCGCTCCAACAAGCTCCAACCCGTATGGAAAATTGATGAAATAAGCCAAAACTCGCGTAGGGCACTATTTATATGTTCTACCCAGCTAAATAGCACCTGCGGTCCCAGGTGCGCACCTGCGGTTTCCACTTAACTGGCCAATTTCCACATCTGCGGTCCTCTTCACGCATCTGCGGACTCGCAGATTCGAGCCAACCTCCGCACCTGCGCTTCCAGGCCAGGCTGCCAAAATCCGCACCTGCGCAAGGCCAATCAAAACTGCGAGCATCGCACTTGCGGCTCCCCATTCGCAGGTGCGGCCACACCAGAAACTTAGCACCAGCAGCAGCTTTGCTGCATTTCTTTCCAAGTTTAAACCTCCCGATGACCATCCGAAATCACCGCGAGCCCCTCGGGGCCCCAACCAATAGAACCTAAAAGTCATATATGATAACCCGAACTTAGTCGAACCCTCGGAACACCCAAAATAACATTAAAACACCAAATCAACTAATGATTCAAGCCTAAGGATTTCTAGACTTCCGAAATTCGCCAACGAAGCCGAAACTAACCAAACCACCTCCGAATGACCTGAAATTTTACACACACATCAGAAATGACACTATGAACCTGTTCCAACTTTCAAAATTCCATTCCGACCCCGATAGCTAATTTTCCACAGCCGACCAGAAATCGCCAAAATTCCAATTTCGCCAATTCAAGCCTAATTCTACTCCGGACCTCCGAATAACATTTCGAATACACTCCTAAGTCCCAAATCACCTAAAGAAGCTATACGAACCATAAAATCCACATTCCGATGTCGTTTACCAAATAGTCCACTTTAGGTTGACTTTTCCAACTATAAAAACCAACTTAAGAGACTAAGTGTCTCATTTCTCACCACGACCACTCCGAACCAGAACCAACCGACCCAACACAATGTAATTGAGCTAAACAACACATGATAAAGCAGAAATGGAGAAAACGGGGCTAATCCCACTGAACGATCGACTGGGTCGTTACACTGTTGCTGGAGGACCTGATTGTTGGTCAACGGAAGAAGAAGCACGTTTTCTCGCCATCTGCGAGAGAATAGAAGAGTTCCATCAGTATTTGAGATAACAAAGAACCGCACGACAAAGTAGAAATAAAAATTAGTTTGTTCCTAACTTTATAGCCTCTGAGAGATAAGTACAGACGTCTCTGTCCCGATCCTTCAGGCTCTATTAAGCTTGTTCGTGAATTGTGAGACCTAGGCAACCTAGTGCTCTTATACAACCTTGTCACGACCCAAATTCCCAATCCTTGGGATTGTGATGGCGCCTAACACCACACTTGCAAGGCAAGCCAATGTAAGAGGGATTCAATATTTAAAACAATTAAAATATAATATTAGGTCTAAATTTATCAAATAAACGAATGCCGAATAATGTGAGACATAATAAAATGAAACTCGAAGCTAATTATAATATCTAGCTACCTAGGGTATGGAGTCACAATTCACGAACTACTAAAGAATACTACAAGTATTTGGCTGAAAGAAAATATATATGTCTATTTTGAACTAAGTAAAACAGTAAATGAATAAATGGGAGAAGACTCCAGGAATCTGCGGACGCCAGCAGATCTACCTCGTGTCTCCGTGCGAATGCTCGGCTACTACTCAAAACTGAATGGAACCTGGATCTGCACAAGAAGTGCAGAGTGCAGTATCAGTACAACTGACCCCATGTACTGGTAAGTGCCGAGCCTAACCTTGACATCAGTAACAGCGGCAGATGTTTAAGTTCTAAAATAATTTTGTAGCATATCCGAAACTCACTTGAGCCCTCGGAGCTCCAAACCAAACATGCACGCAAGTCTAAAAATATCATACGAACTTGCTCGTGCGATCAAATCATCACAATAACATCAAAAACTACGAATTTAACTTCAAACTCATGATTTTTCTCAAGAACACTTCAATTTCACTATTTCTCCACCGGACGTCCGAATCACGTCAAATCTACTCCGATTCTCACCAAATTTCACAGATAGTACTTAAATACTATAACAAATCTGTACCGAGATCTGGAACAAAAATACAAGCCCGATACCAATAGGTTCAAATATTAATTCATTTCTTTATCTCATGCACCCAAGTCCCATATTTAATTCCGGGCATGCACCCAAGTCCCATATTTTACTGCGGACCTCCCGTGACCGTCAGAGCATAGATCCGAGTCCATTTGCTCAAGATGTTGACCAAAGTCAACTTAAACCAAATCTTAAATTTCAAAATTATTATTTCTCATATTTTCACATAAGCTTTCCGGTTTAACGCCCAGACTGCGCACGCAAATTGAGTTGATTAAAATTTATCTTTTAAGGCTAATGAGCCTGGAATGGAGTCTTAATTCATGAGATGACCCTTTGGGTCATCACAATCTCCACCTCTAAAAAACATGTTCGTCCTTGAACGGACATAGAAAATTACCTGAACTGGAAAACAAGTGGGGATATCTACTCTGCATATCTGGCTCGGACACCCAAGTAGTTGCCTCGATGGGTTGACCTTTCCACTGCACTCGAACTGAAGGATAATGCTTTGACCTAAACTTATGAACCTCTCGGTATAAAATGGCTACCGGATCCTCCTCATAAGTCAAATATTTCTCCAATTAGACAGAGCTGAAATCTAACACGTATGACGGGTCACCATGATATTTCCGGAGCATGGATAAATGGAATACCGGATGAACTAAGGATAACCCTGGAGGCAATGTAAGTCTATAAGATACCCCCCCCCCCCTTCCCCACCACCACTCTATCAAGAATCTCAAATGGTCCGATATACCTAGGGCTCAACTTGCCCTTCTTCCCAAACCTCATAACACCCTTCATGGGAGATACCCAAAGTAATACCCTTTCTCTAACCATGAATTCCACATCATGAACCTTACGGTTGGTATAACTATTTTTCCTAGACTGAGTTGCACGAAGTCGATCCTATATAACCTTGACCTTATCTAAAAGCCTCTTAAACTAAGTATGTACCCAATAACCGAGCCTCTCCCCGCTCAACCATCCAACTGGCGATCTGCACCATCTACCATATAATTTCTTGTAGGGAGCCATCTGAATACTCGACTGGTAGATATTATTGTAGGCCAAGTCCGCTAACGGCAAGTGTAACGACCCGACCGATCGTTTTGCATATCAGGACCTCGTTCCCCTAAATGAGACTTCCCGTAGTGGAATATTATGATTTATGACTTGCGGGGATGGGTGGTTCGGGATTCGGAAGTGTTTAGAGTGATATAGGAACACTTGGTTCCTTAAGGTTGGCCTTTAAGGCCAAGTTTGACTTCGGTCAACATTTTGAGTAAACAACCTAGGACTCGAGTTTCGATGGTTCCGATAGCTTCATATGATGATTTCGGACTTGGGTGTATGTTCGGAATGGGGTTTGGATGACCCGGGAGCGTTTCAGCGCCAATTAGCAAAATAAGAGTTTCCATAAGTTCATATTGTGGTTTGATGTGTTTTTGTATTATCGAGGTCCGAATGGAATTCCGAGTCCGGGAACAGTTCCTATATGTAATTTATGACTTGCTTGCAAAATTTAGTGTCATTCCGAGTAGTAGAGGTCGGTTCGGCGCATTGAAAGCGAATTCTAGAACTCTAAGTTCAAAGTTTGATTCAATTTGGTTTTGGGGTCGAATTCTTAGTTTTGTTGTTGTTTTTCACGTTTTGAAAATTCGAGCGAGTCCATATCATGAATTCAGACTTTCCACTTCCTTTGGACGGGGTCCCGAGGGGCTCGGGTGAGTTTCGGACCCCTCAGAGTTAAATTCAAAACACCATATTTTTCACTGACTGGTTTCCTTCAGTGCGATCGCATAGAATAGTTGGAAGGGGTGTGGGGAAATTCCCTGTGTGATCGCATGGGCCTGTGTGCGTTTGCACATGGGTGATTTTTGGCCAGGCCCAGTTTTATTCTCCGCGTTCGCACCCCCTCCCTCGCAATCGCACATGCCTGGCCCAATTGCTCTCCGCGATCGCAAGTCCACTTCCGCGATCGCACAGTGTACTTTCAGGGGGTCCTGGCCATTAACTTCCATGATCGCACTACCCCAGCTGCGATCGCACACAAGGGGCAGCTGGGCAGTGATAGTTTTAAACGGGACTTAGTCCCATTTTAGCCATTTTTTCTTCACTTGGGGCGATTTTTAGAGCTTTCAAAGAGGGGACTTCACCTAGCAACTGAGCGGTAAGTGGTTTCTACTATAATTTAAGTTGAATACTTGAACTTTTAGGTGGATTAACACACTAAATAGAAGAAAATCATGGGTTAGATTAAAAACCTAGGTTTTATGAAAATTGGGAGAATTACCAAGAAATTTGCCATGAATTCACATAAGAACTATATATTGATGATCCTTAGGTTATGGGTAATTGATGATTTCGAAAATTTCCGGAATCCGAGCATGTGGTCCGGGGGGTGTACTTTAGGATTTTTCAAAGTAAGATGAAATAACTTAGTAAATAGGAGAATTGCGTGATTTTGAGTATAAATTGACATATTTATGTAACATTTGGCTAGTTTCGAGTCCTTGGGTGACGAGTTCGGAGTTTCGGGCACTTTCTTGACCCGAGGAGTAAGTTCGGCACGAGGCGAGTCTCCTTTCTAACCTTGTAATAGGGAATTGTCCCCATAGGTGATCTAAATACTATGTGTTAAATGTTTGTGGGGCTACGTACGTACATAGTGACGAGATTCCGTACGTAGCGGCTATTATTGTTATGTCCGGGTAGTTAGGCCCACATCATGCCTTGTATTATTCCTCGAAATTAAATATATTCTTCATGAATTCATGTTATATGTAGCTTTGTTCCTGAGGTCATGGAATTTGATAATTTAAAAGGAATTTTTCACTGGAAAGTAATTTATAAGGAAATTTTGTGTGCATGTGACCGCTTCGCAATTTACATTCCGCGAGCGGAGTGTTATTTCCCCCACTCTCATGGGAGTGGTTCGTACGCCACGGTGTATTGAAAGATATATAATGGTTCGGGCCGTTCGACCCTCGGCAGTGCACAAATATGATTATTATGATGGCTTAGGCCGGTTGTCCGTATCCCGTAGGCGCATGTTAAATTGTTAATGATTTCATGGATATTGAAATGACAGATTTGTGGGGGGAAATGAAGTAGTAATTGTTTATTTACTTACAGAATTTATTTGAACTGCAATCACCTTAAATGTTTACTATCTTTATCATCCTCATATGCCTACTATTGTTACCATACCTTGTTAATTTATATTGTTGGACCCTAGTGAGTGTCAAGTCGACTTCTCGTCACTACTTCTTCGAGATTAGATGGATACTCACTGGGTACATATTTATTATGTACTCATGCTACGCTTCTGTACTTAATTGTACAGGTTCTAAGGCTAGTGCATCTGGTTATCAGACTGGAGCTTGATTCTGAGTATAGATTGGACCTCACTTCACGGTGAGCTGCTTCTCCTGACGATCCTCGGCAGCACCATGGAGTTTCTTTTGTTATTTTCCGTGTATTTCTTCCAGACAGTGGGATAGTTATAGTATATCTTTCGTATATTCTGCTAGTTGCTCGTAGGACTTATGACACTAGTTCCTGGCACACATGTGGTAGTTATTATGGACTACGGGACTGTATATGTATTAGCTCGTATTTCTTTATGACTGCTTTTGTTTAAACTGGCTAATTATCCTTTTCAGTTAATGTTTGAGCTTTAAGACTTGGCACATGTTGAAATGTTTAATTAAATATAGAGAATCCTTAGTAATTCGAGTGTTGTCTTGCCTGACCCTGGTGATTGGGCGCTATCACGACCTGAGGTAGGATTTTGGGTCGTGACAACATGGTATCAGAGCTCTAGGTTCACGTAGGTCTCACGAGTCAAGGGCAAACCCAGTAGAGTCTTGCGGATCGGTACAGAGACGTCTGTATTTATCTTCAGGAGGCTATAGGGTGTTAGGAAACTTCTCTTTACTCATATTCTAACGTGCAGTCGATGGTATACTAAATCTTACCCTTCTATTCTCTCACAGATGGAGAGGACGCACGCAACTGACGTTTCATACCCAGGAGATGCCGCTACCCTCGCCGTCTGAGGCCGGGGGAGGGCACCGGCCCAAGGTAGGGGACGAGGGCATCCCAGAGCTATTCAAATTGCACCACTAGAGGAGGACCCTATCATAGAGGAGCAGGGCGAGGTGCCCTTAGCAGATCCTGCTCCAGTGGACTTTATGACGGCGCCAGGCTTCCAGGAGGTCATGGGCCGCATGATGCGGTTTATGGACACTTTGTCCCAAACTGGTTTATTTCCAGCGGATCCTGCCACATCTCAGGCGGGGGGAGGAGCCCAGACTCCTATCGCCCAGGACGCAGGTCAGGCAGCAGCAGTACACCATACCCAGGGTACACTACCCGTGGGTGGGGTCCAGCCTGTAGCAGCAGCACCTGAGCCCGGACCAACTGCGGATGGCGATCCGCAGAAGTTATTGGATAGATGGACTAGATTGCACCCTCCAATCTTCGAGGGTGAGCGAGTCAAGGATGCCCAGGACTTTATTGACCGGTGCAGAGACAAACCGCACAACATGAGGATATTAGAGTCCCATGGAGTGGATTTCACTACCTTTCAGTTGAAGGGCAGAGCTCGCCGATGGTGGCAGTCTTATATCCATAGTAGGCCGGCAGATTCTCCTCCTATCACTTGGGCCAGTTCACACAGCTATTTCTAGACAGATATATCCCACCCTCTGAGAGAGAAGAGCTGCGGCATTAGTTTGAGCAGCTAGAGCAGGGACAAATGTCAGTGACAAATTATGAGGCTAGATTTTCAGAGTTGTCACGCCATGCACTTATGATACTACCTACTGATGCCGAGAGAGTGCGGAGATTGTTGGCTGGGTTGCATCCAGGTATTAGGGCCACCATGGCCCGAGAGGTGGAGATGGGTACTCCTTACCAGCTCATAGTAGAGATTGCTCGCAGGATCAAGGGGTACCGGTCGAGGAGCAGGGGCAGCAAAACAAGAGGGATAGATTCTCCAGAGATTTCAGAGGTGCCCCAGTTAGGGGAAGAGGTCAGTTTGGTAGTGGTCAGCCCATTAGGCCTTCATATTCAGCACCCCCACCACCTCCCCTAGGTGTTCCAGCGAGGCCTTAGTTCAGCGCCATGTTGAGCGTTCCTACCGCCCTCCAGCTATTCATAGTTCACCCGGTAGCTATTGTAGTCATCGGGGATCTTCCACTCCCTACTTCAGTGCTATGTTAGAGGGTTCACATCGCTCTCCATCCATTCAGGGTTCTTCTTCAGGGCAGCATGCTATGGTACCTGGAGGTTGTTTTGAGTGTGGGGATCCAGGTCATATAAAGAGGTTTTGTCCCAGGTTTTGGGGCAAGGCAGTGCAGCAGGGTTATCCGCCTATGGGTCCAACATAAGCAGTCCAGCCACCTAGAGGTGGAGGACAGGTCGGTAGGGTTCGTCCTAGAGGTGGAGGCCAGTCAGGGGGAGGTCAGCCAGCTCATGTTCACTCTGGTGGAGCTCAGTCTTCCGGTGCTCCAGCTAGATTCAATGCTATACTGGCCAGATCAGATGCAGTGGCCTCAGACGTCGTGATCACAAGTATTATTTCAGTATGTGGTAGAGAGGCCTCAGTGTTGTTTGATCCAGGATCCACCTATTCATATGTTTCAACCTTATTCGCTCATTTTCTGGATGTTCCTCGTGAGTCCTTGGGTTCTCCTATATATATGTGTCCACTCTTGTGGGCAATTCTGTGGTGGTAGACCAGATCTATCGGTCTTGTGTGATCACCTTTTGTGGGTTCGAGACCAGATCAGACCTTCTATTGCTCGACATGGTTAATTTTGAGGTTATTCTAGGCATGGATTGGTTATCTCTTTATCATGACGTGCTTGATTGCCATGCCAAGACAGTTACTTTGGCCATGCCCGAGTCGCCTAGGGTTGAGTGGAGAGGTTTCTCACTTAGTGCAGCCAGCCGGGTTATTTCCTTCCTGAAGGCTCGACACATGGTCGAGAAGGGTTGTCTGGCATATCTTGCTCATGTGCGGGACACCACCACCGAGTCTCCGACGATTGATTTAGTGCCAGTTGTTCGAGAGTTTGCTGATGTATTTCCTTCAAACCTTCTAGGCATGCCTCCGGATCGAGATATTGATTTCTGTATCGATGTAGCTCCAGACACTCAGCCTATTTCCATTCCCCCGTACCGTATGGTTCCGAAGGAGCAGAAGGAGTTGAAGGAGAAACTTGAGGAGTTGTTGGCTAAGGGGTTTATCAGGACGAGTGTATCTTCGTAGGGTGATCCTGTCCTATTTGTGCAAAAAAAGGATGGGTCTATGTGGATGTGTATGGACTACCGCCAGTTGAACAAGGTCACCATTAAGAACAAGCATCCTTTGTCACGCATCGATGATTTGCTTGACCAGTTTCGGGGTGCTCGGGTGTTTTCTAAGATTGATTTGAGATCGGGATATCATTAGTTGAAGATTCGGGCCTCAGATGTTCCGAAGACTTCTTTCCGTACGAGATATGGCCATTATGAGTTCCTAGTGATGTCCTTTGGCTTGAATAATGCTCCAGCGGTATTTATGGACTTGATGAATAGGGTGTTCAGGCCGTATATTGATTCCTTCATCATCGTCTTCATTGATGACATCTTGATTTACTCACGTAGCCTGGGTGAGCATGAGCAGCATTTGAGAGGTGTGCTCCAGACCTTGCGAGGACAGAAGCTATATGCTAAGTTCTCCAAGTGTGAGTTCTGGTTGGATTCCATGGCATTCTTGGGGCATGTGGTACCCAGATAGGGTATCAAGGTTGATCCTAAGAAGACTGAGGCGGTTCAGAGTTGGCCATATCCTACATCAGCTACAGAGATCAGGAGCTTCTTGGGTCTTGCAGGTTATTATCGCTGATTTGTGGAGGGGTTCTATTCTATTGCAGCTCCATTGACTAGATTGACTCAAAAGAATGCCCCGTTCTGATGGTCCGATGAGTGTGAGGCGAGCTTTTAGAATCTCAAGACAGCATTGACCTCAGCACCAGTTCTGACATTGCCTTCTGGTTCTGGGATGTATACTGTGTATTACGACGCTTCACGCCTTGGTTTGGGATGTGTTGATGGAGAAAGGGAGAGTTAATTCTTATGCTTCGCGGCAGCTGAAGGTTCATGAGAAGAATTACCCTATGCACGATTTGGAGTTGGCGGCGATTGTTCATGCTCTTAAGATTTGGAGGCACTACCTGTATGGGGTGTCCTGTGAGGTTTATACGGATCACCGCAGCTTGTAACACTTGTTCAAACAGATGGATCTTAATTTGAGGAAGCGCAGGTGACTTGAGTTGCTGAAGGATTATGACATCACCATTCTGTATCATCCGGGCAAGGCGAATGTGGTAGTAGATGCTTTGAGCAGGAATGCGGAGAGTATGGGTAGCTTGGCTTATATTGCAGCAGAGGAGAGACCTCTAGCCTTGGACATTCAGTCTTTGGCCAATCGCCTGGTGAGATTAGACCTTTCAGAGCCTCGTCGATTTCTAGCACATGTGGTTGCTCAGTCTTCGTTATTGGGTGAAATTAAGGCTCGGCATTTTGATGATCTGTGCTTGGCAGAGCTTCGGGAGATAGTGGTTCATGGTGGTGCAAAGGAGGTTACTATTGGCGAGGATGGTGTTCTGAGACCTCAGGGTCGTTTATGTGTTCCAAATGTTGATGGCCTGAAGGAGCGAATTCTAGAGGAGGCACACAATTCTCGGTATTTTGTTCATCCTGGTGTTACGAAGATGTATCATGATTTGAAGCAGCATTTCTGGTAGAGGCGGATGAAGACGGACATCGTGGGGTATGTGGCTAGGTGTCTTAATTGCCAGCAGATTAAGTATGAGCACCAAAGGCCAGGAGGCCTACTTCAGCAGATGCCCATTCCTTACTGGAAGTGGGATCGCATCACTATGGACTTCGTGGTTGGGTTGCCTCAAACTTTGCGGAAGGTTGACGCGGTTTGGGTCATTGTGGATAGATTGACCAAATCGGTGCATTTCATTCCAGTGGCTACTACTTATTCTTCTGAGAGGCTAGCCCAGATCTACATTCGAGAGATAGTCTGGTTGCACGGTGTGCCGGTGTCCATTATATCAGATCGAGGTCCTCAGTTCCCCTCACACTTCTAGAGAGCATTGCATAGTGAGTTGGGCACCCAGATAGATCTCAGTACAACTTTTCACCCTCAGACTGATGGTCAGTCGGAGCGTACATTTCAGATATTGGAGGACATGCTCAGGGCATGTGTGATTGACTTCGGAGGTCAATGGGACCAGTTCTTGCCTTTGGCCGAGTTTGCTTACAGTAATAGTTATCAATCCAACATCGAAATGGATCCATTTGAGGCTTTGTATGGTCGACGGTGTCGTTCTCCTATCGGGTGGTTTGAGCCTGGCGAGGCTAAGTTATATGGCACCGACTTGGTGAGGGATGCTTTGGAGAAAGTGAAGTTGATTCAGGAAAGGCTCCGCACACACAGTCCAGACAGAAGAGTTACGTGGATCATAAGGCGCGTGATGTATCATTTATGGAGGGAGATAAGGTCATGTGGAAAGTCTCTCCGATGAAGGGTATTATGAGGTTCGGGAGGAAGGCCAAGCTAAGCCCGAGGTTTATAGGTCCTTTCGAGGTGTTGAGACGAGTTGGGGAGGTTGCTTATGAGCTAGCTTTACCTCCCAGTTTATCAGGAGTTCATCCGGTCTTTCACGTATCCATTCTCCAGAGGTACCACACTGACTTCTCTCACGTGGTTGATTTTAGCACTATTCAGTTGGACGAGAGGTTGGGCTACGAGGAGGAGCCAGTGGCTATCATTGATAGGCATGATCACCAGTTGAGATCCAAGAGAGTTTCTGCCGTAAAAGTCTAGTGAAGGGGCCATCCAGCTGAGGAGGCGACTTGGGAGTCCGAGGAGGATATGCAGAGCAGATATCCACATTTATTCAGCACTTCAGGTATGATTCTAGACTCGTTTGAGGACGAACGTTTGTTTAAGAGGTGGAGAATGTAACGACCCGACCGATTGTTTTGCGTATCAGGACCCTATTCCCCTAAATGAGACTTCCCGTAGCGTCTTATTATGATTTATGACTTGCGGGGACGGGTGGTTCGGGATTCGGAAGTGTTTAGAGTGATATAAGAACACTTGGTTCCTTAAGGTTGGCCTTTAAGGCCGAGTTTGACTTCGGTCAACATTTTGAGTAAACAACCTCGGAATCGAGTTTCGACGGTTCCGGTAACTTCGTATGATGTTCGGACTAGGGCGTATGTTCAAAATGGGTTTTGGATGACCCGGCAGAATTTCTGCGCCCAATAACGAAATAAGAGTTTCCTTAAGTTCATATTGTGGTTTGGGACGTGTTTTTGTATTATCGAGGTCCGAACGGAATTTCGAGGTCGGGAATAGTTCTGTTATGTCATTTATGACTTGCTTGCCAAATTTGGTGTCATTCTGAGTAGTATAGGTCGGCTCGACGCATTGAAAGCGAATTCTAGAACTCTATGTTCAAAGTTTGATTCAATTTGGTTTTGGGGTAGAATTCTTAGTTTCATTGTTGTTTTTCACGCTCCGAAAATTCGATCGAGTCTGTATCATGAATACAGACTTGCCAGTGCCTTTGGATGGGGTCCCTAGGGGCTCGGGTGAGTTTCGGACCCCTTGGAGTTAAATTCAAAACACCAGATTTTTCACTAACTGGTTTCCTTCAGTGTGATCGCGGGTGCATTAATGCGATCACATAGAAGAGTTGGCAGGGGTGTGAGGAAATGCCCTGTGCGATCGCATGGGCCTGTGTGCGTTCGCACAGGGGTGATTTGTGGCATGGCCCAGTTTTATTCTCCGCGTTCACACCCCCTCCCCCGCAATCGCACAGGCCTGGCCCAATTGCTCTCCGCGATCGCAAGTCCACTTTCGGGATCGCACAGTGGACTTTCAGGGGGTCCTGGCCGTTGACTTCCGCGATTGCACTGCCCCAGCTACGATTGCACACATGGGGCAGCTGTGCAGTGTTAGTTTTAAATGGGACTTAGTCCCATTTTAGCCATTTTTTCTTCACTTGGGGCGATTTTTGGAGCTTTCAAAGAGGGGATTTCACCTAGCAACTAAGAGGTAAGTGGTTTCTACTATAATTTAAGTTGAATACTTGAACTTTTAGGTAGATTAATACACTAATTAGAGGAAAATCATGGGTTAGATTAAAAACCTAGGTTTTATGAAAATTGGGAGAATTACCAAGAAATTTGCCATGAATTGACATAAGAACTATATATTTATGATCCTTAGGTTATGGGTAATTGATTCTTTCAAAAATTTCTGGAACCCGAGCATGTGGGTCGGGGGGTGTACTTTAGGATTTTTCAAAGTAAGATGAAATAACTTAGTAAATAGGAGAATTCTGTGATTTTGAGTATAAATTGACATATTTATGTAACATTTGGATAGTTTCGAGTCCTTGGGTGACGAGTTCGAAGTTTCGGGCACTTTCTTGACCCGGGGAATAGGTTCGGCACGAGGTGAGTTTTCTTTCTAACCTTGTAAGAGGTAATTGTCCCCATAGGTGGTGTAAATACTATGTGTTAAATGTTTGTGGGGCTACGTACGTACATAGTGACGAGATTCCGTACGTAGCGGCTATTATTGTTATGTCCGGGTAGTTAGGCCCACATCATGCCTTGTATTATTCCTCGAAATTAAATATATTCTTCATGAATTCATGTTATATGTAGCTTTGTTCCTGAGGTCATGGAATTTGATAATTTAAAAGGAATTTTTCACTGGAAAGTAATTTATAAGGAAATTTTGTGTGCATGTGACCGCTTCGCAATTTACATTCCGCGAGCGGAGTGTTATTTCCCCCACTCTCATGGGAGCGGTTCATACGCCACGGTGGATTGAAAGATATATAATGGTTCAGGCCGTTCGACCCTCGGCAGTGCACAAATATGATTATTATGATGGCTTAGGCCGGTTGTCCTTATCCCGTAGGCGCATGTTAAATTGTTAATGATTTCATGGATATTGAAATGACAGATTTGTGGGGGAAAATGAAGTAGTAATTGTTTATTTACTTACAGAATTTATTTGAACTGCAATCACCTTAAATGTTTACTATCTTTATCATCCTCATATGCCTACTATTGTTACCATACCTTGTTAATTTATATTGTTGGACCCTAGTGAGTGTCAAGTCGACTTCTCGTCACTACTTCTTCGAGATTAGATGGATACTCACTGGGTACATATTTATTATGTACTCATGCTACGCTTCTGTACTTAATTGTACAGGTTCTGAGGCTGGTGCATCTGGTTATCAGACTGGAGCTTGATTCTGAGTATAGATTGGACCTGACTTCACGGTGAGCTGCTTCTCCTGACGATCCTCGGCAGCACCATGGAGTTTCTTTTGTTATTTTCCGTGTATTTCTTCCAGACAGTGGGATAGTTATAGTATATCTTTCGTATATTCTGCTAGTTGCTCGTAGGACTTATGACACTAGTTCCTGGCACACACGTGGTAGTTATTATGGACTACGGGACTGTATATGTATTAGCTCGTACCTTTAGGACTGCTTTTGTTTAAACTGGCAAATTATCCTTTTCAGTTAATGTTTGAGCTTTAAAACTTGGCACATGTTGAAATGTTTAATTAAATATAGAGAATCCTTAGTAATTCGAGTGTTGGCTTGCCTTACCCCGGTGATTGGGCGCCATCACGATCTGAGGTAGGATTTTGGGTCCTGACAGCAAGAACCTATCCCAAGAACCTCCAAAATCAATAACACAGGCGCGAAGCATATCCTCCAAGATCTGAATAGTTCGCTCGGACTTCCCGTCCGTATGAGGATGAGATGTTGTGCTCAAATCAACCCGTGTACCCAAATCATGCTGAACCGCCCTCCAAAAGTATGAGGTAAACAATGTTCCTCGATCAGAAATAATAGACACTGGCACACCGTGAAGGCGAACGATCTCCCGAATGTATATCTCTGCCAACCGCTCCAAAGTATAAGTACTTGCCACTGTTATAAAATGTGCTGATTTAGTCAGCCTATCCACAATAACGCAAACGGCGTCGAACTTCCTCTGAGTCCGTGGGAGTCTAACAACGACGCCCATAGTGATACACTCCCACTTCCACTCAGGAATCTCTGTCTGTTGAAGCATACCACCGGGTCTTTGATGCTCATACTTCACCTGTTGGCAATTCAAACAACGAGCCACATAAGCAACAATGTCCTTCTTCATCATTCACCACCAATAATGCTGTCGTAGGTCCTGGTACATCTTGACAGCGCCCGGGTGAATAGAATACTTAGAAATGTCCTTCAATTTCACTATTTCTCCACCGGACGTCCGAATCACGTCGAATCTACTTCGATTCTCACCAAATTTCACGAATATTACTTAAATACTATAAAAAATATTTACCGAGCTCCGGGACCAAAATACAGGCCTGATACCAACGGTTTCAAACATTAATTCATTTCTTTATCTCATTAAAAATCCAACACAATAATTTTCTTCAAAAATTGATTTCTAAGGCTAGGGACCTCGGAATTTAATGTTGGGCATACACCCAAGTCCCATATTTTACTGCGGACCTCCCGGGACCGTGGGAACACGAATCCGTATCCGTTTTCTCAAAATTTTGACCAAAGTAAAATATAAAAAAAAAATTAAATTCTAAAATTATTATTTCTCATATTTTCTCATGAAAGCTTTCTGGTTTCACGCCCGACTGCACACATAAATCGAGGTAATTTTTGTAAATCTTTTTAAGGCTAATGGGCCTGGAATGGAGTCTTAACTCATGAGATGACCATTTGGGTTATCACATGGCTGGACTCATTCCTTTTGTAACTATCATGGGCCAACATGGCCACAACTCGTAATGCATAACAATAAGTGGGCAACATTTTATTAATAAGCTATCGTTCTTAAAACATGAATACATATGGGCCTCTAAGAATAATTGATATAAAATGGGACTGGGTACTGACCTACCAATACGTTTGTAGCAAAACTCTGACATGATGACTCATAGACTCGGCTGCACTCTGAATGAGGTGGAGTCTTACCGATCCTTCGCTGAATGCCAATCTCGTCTACTATGAGGGCTCATCAAACTGATTATCTATACCTGCAGGCATGAATGCAGCATACCTAACAAAAGGACATCAGTGCGAATAATGTACCGAGTATATAAGGCATGTAAATCAGTATATAAAGGTCATGGACAAAACATGAAGTAAAGGACTCAACATGTAAGTCTGGATCGCTCTGTAAATCATAAAATACTTATAATGTCATGCATACGCAAATAAATGTCATGTAATGCATAGGTCTGTACGTACATAATATCATCAAGCCTCTGAGGGCATCCCATCATATCATCTCGGCCACTGTGGGCAAATCACCAACGTATACCAGCTGATCAGGTATTGGTGCGTATATAATACCATAACCTTTTCCCATATCCTATATACATATATATACATATATACGCGTATATAACGCCGTCTGGTCATGGGTCAATGTACATGTATAAATAAATGCAGTGCATGAGAAGTACGTCAGTAAAATCTCTAAGAACGTCATAAGACCATTATACCTCTGATTAATATCATGAAACAAACTTTATCAACTTACGTATTTTTTGAGACCCATGAGCATACGATAGAATAATAAGACATATGGGAATTCAAGAACATAGACACCTCTAATACTTCTATGAATAGAGTCATTTATGAAAGTTGTGCATTTACTCGTTTCGTTTGAATCGTATAGATCATGCCAAAAGGAAATAAGGGATAGTCTTAACTTACCTGAAGTAGGGGAAAATCCGTATAAATTTTTCCAAGTATTCCTCAAGAGATCCTAAAAAAATGGCCATGAAAGTTCCAATGAACCCCGCTTGAAGATGATTAAGAGCCTTAAGATCACAATATCAACCTACTGTGACCAACTCTATTGCCTCATTGTCCATCTACAAGATAGAAACTTGATTATTTCTTTTCAAATGAACTTAGAATTCTAACAGCAAGAGACAAACTCTTCCGATACTCTACCGGTGGCATCCGATTCCCCAATGGTCTCGAAAACACACACATTCCCTAACCAAATTGGGAAGGCCTATAAAAAAGACATCTAGAATTCAATAACTATATTCATTTTATGGTGGTCTGGGGCAGCTATTTGGTGATATTAATATACCAAATAGTCATAACTAAGAGTGATTGAGTTATGAGGATTTGAACACCATTTGATATGTTGAATAGCCAAGGAGCCTCTTAGAGGCTAATAAGAGCAGCGACATTTCAGAAGCTCATATACATACCATATTGTTTGGGAGAATTCCAAAACCTTATATCTTGCATAAAATCTCTATGCTGTTGTATTAGCATTCCAGTATCTTATATATCTACACCTTTCAAACATCTTCTCAAATACGAGTACAACATTTCCAAGTGGCCCCACTTATTTGATGACTAGTCCATGGATTCCTCCAAATGTGACACCTTAAAGTAATGACTAATGAGTCATTAATTAGAATAGGGGATGCCTCGTGGGGGTGGGGTGGGAAATTAATCTTATCCAATAATCAATTAATTAGTTAGGTAATATTCCGCTATCCAGTAATTAACCAATTACCCCGCATAATTAAGAATTGTCTCAAATTATTTAAATTCTACTTATTTTTAATATATTTAATATATCCTACTATCATGGTCATATGGTACCTTGTATGGTACTAGTCAATCAATATCAAGTATTTTAGCTCGGGCCGTATTGTATCCCAAAATGACAAATATCGGCCGCCCTCATTTTCTTCAACTCGTTTACCCACTCACCGTCACGACTTTACTTATCACTTGTTATAAATATCATAAATACTTATAATCTCAAAACAATTGTCTTGTCCTCATCTTAAAGTACTACTGTTACAATATTAAATAATAAATCGTGGTACCATATAAAATCAGTACATATATTTTCTGAACTTTTTAATTTTCCTAATCTCATATAAAGAGTAAAAATTCTCGTACGCTTAATTGTTAAAATGGTAAAAAGATAACCTTCTTTTCTTGTGAGAAAATAATATCTATCTTTACAATAAAGAAAATCTCATAAACGTTCTTATATTAAGTGTATAATTTACCATATTCGAAGATATTAATAATGGTAACTATCCAAAATTATACTTATAAATTTTTTACTAAAATACTTTGCTTAAAAGAAAATAGCACACTAACATAATATCTATTGATATCAAGGTTGTAAACCTACAGGGTCTTATAATAATAATGTCTTAATCCCTCTATAACCTCCTAATAGACATAATCCCTTCGAACTCATATGGATTACTACGACTCATCCTAATATTAAAGCACGAGATGTAACATCCTTCCACCGTTTAGAACATTCCTCCTCGACTGTTAACTCTTAGAGATTTACATTTTCACTAGGGTCTCCTCTGTAAATTAAACTAAAACTCAACCTCTATCTGAAGTCTAGACTATTTACAACCTTTTGTAGTTGAGTATCTCGTATCTTCTTCACATTTATGTTACTTACCTTTCAATTTTGCATCGTAACTTCTATTTCATTCATAACTTCCCTTACATACAAGTGGAAATTACGCCTTAAGGCTCTACTGTAATACCTGCACCTTTGGTGCATACAAAAAATGGTGAAAGCTTCATACTGACTTCTTATGACTCAGCTCTATGGCATGATCTGAAAACCAAAGAATGGTAACATTTCCTAAATGCCCTATAGCCTCTCAATTATGAATGTGGCGCGCAACACACCATAAGTGAGACTCTACTAGGCACGACTTTGTAGACTCCCTAGGACAAGACCCCCTCTGATACCACTTTGTCAAGCCCCGAACCTGGGGAAGCGTGGCTGGAACCCGGTGCCGTGCTGGCCCAAGCGAACCACTCTGTAACTCATGATCGTTCGTCCAAAACTAGAACATACCTAGGTCGAGTTAGCTGGACTCATTCCTTTTGTAACTATCACGGGACAACATGGCCACAACTTGTAATGCATAACTATAAGTGGGCAACACAGTATTAATAAACTATCGTTCTTAAAACTTGAATACATATGGGCCGGCAAGGCCTCTGACATACTGTACAAAATGAACCTTTGCCTACAAAGCCTCTAAGAGTATTTGATATAATGGGACAGGGTACCGGCCTACCCATAATTCTGTAGCAAAACTCTGACATGATGACTCATAGACTCGGTTGCACTACGAATTAGGTGGAGTCTTACCGATCCTTCGTTGAATGCCAATCTCGTCTACTATGAGGGCTCATCAAACTGATTATCTATACCTGCATGCATGAATGCAGCATCCCCAACAAAAGGATGTCAGTACGAATAATGTACCGAGTATGTAAGGCATGTAAATCAGTATATAAAGGTCATGGAAGAAACATGGAGTAAAGGATACAACCTGTAAGTCTGGATTGCTCTGTAAATCATGAAATATTTATAATGTCATGCATATGCATATAAATGTCATGTAATGCATAGGTCCGTACGTACATAACATCATCAAGCCTCAGAGGGCATCCCATCATGTCATCTTGGCCACTGTGGACAAATCATCAACGTATACCAGCTGATCAGGTGGTGGTGCGTATATAACGTCCTAACCTTTTCTCATATCCCATATACATGTATACGGGTATATAACGCCATTTGGTCATGGGTCAATGTACATGTATAAATGAATGCGGTGCATGAATACGTCTATAAAATCTCTCGGAACGTCATAAGACCATTATACCTCTGATAAATATCATGAAACAAACTTTATCAACTTACGTATTTTCTGAGACCCATGAACATACGATAGAATAAAAGACATATGGGAATTCAAGAACATAGATACCTCGAATACTTCTATGAATAGAGTCATTTATGGAAGTTGTGCATTTATTCGTTTCGTTTGTATCGTATAGATCATACCAAAAGGAAATAAGGGAAAGACTTAACTTACCTGGATTAGAAAAATCCATATAAAGATTTCAAAGTATTCCTCAAGAGATCCTAAAAAATTGGCCATGAAAGTACCAATGAACCCCGCTTTAAGATGATTAAGGGCCGTAAGATCGCAATATCAACCTACTGTGACCAACTGTATTGCCTCATTATCCATCTACAAGATAGCAACTTGATTATTTCTTTTCGAAAGAACTTAGCATTCTAATAGCAAGAGACAAACTCTTCCCATACTCTACCAGTGGTATCTGATTCCCCAATCGTCTCGAAAATACACACATTCCTTAACCAAATTGGAAAGGCCTATAAAAAAGACATCTAGAATTCAATAACTATATTCCTTTTTTGGTGGTCTGGAGCAGCTATTCGGTGATATTAATATACCAAAAAGTCATAACTATGATTGATTGAGTTATGAGGATTTGAACACCATTTGACATGTTGAATAGCCAAGGAACCTCTTAGATGCTAATAAGAGCAACGACATTTCAGAAGCTCATATACATACCACGTTGTTTGGGAGAACTCCAAACCCTTACATCTTGCATAATATTTCTATGTTGCTGTATTAGCATTCCAGTATCTTATATATCTACACCTTTCAAATATTTTTTCAAATAAGAGTACAACCTTTCCAAGTGGCCCTATTAATTTGATGACTAGTCCACAAGATTCCTCCAAATATGACATCTTATAGTAATGACTATTGAGTCATTAATTAGAATAGGGGATGCCACGTGGGGGAGGGGTGAGAAATTAATCTTATCCAATAATCAACTAATTAATAAGGTAATATCCCGATATCCGATAATTAATCAATTACCCGTATAATTAAGAATTATCTCAAATTATTTAAAATTATACTTATTTTTAATATATTTTATACATCCTACTATCATGGTAATATGGTACCTTGTATGGTACTAGTCCATCAATATCAGGTATTTCAGCTAGGGCCGTATTAATTCCAAAAATATCAAATTTCCGTCAACCTCATTTTTTTCAGCTCGTACACCCTCTCACCTTCACGACTTTACTTATCACTTGTTATAAATATCATAAATAGTTATAACCTCAAACAAATAGTCTTGTCCTCATATTAAAGTACTAATATTACATTATTAAATAATAAATCGTCGTACCATATAAAATCAAAACATATATTTTCTCAACTTTTAATTTTTCTAATCTCATGTAAAGAGTTAAAATTCTCGTACGCTTAATTCTTAAAATGGTAAAAAGATAACCTTCTTTTCTTGTGAGAAAATAATTTCTACCTTTACAATAAAGAAAATCTCATAAACATTCTTATATTAGTGTATAATTTACCATATTCGAAGATAGTAATAATGGTAACTATCCAAAATTATAGTTATAAAATTTTTACTAAAATACTTCGCTTAAAAGAAAATAGCACACTAACATAATATCTAATGATATCAAGGTTGTAAACCTACAGGGTCTTATAATAATATCTTAATCCCTCTATAACCTCCTAATAGACATAATCCTTTCGTACTCATATGGATTACTACGACTGTCACGACCCGAAATCCCACCTTCAGGCCGTGATGGCGCCTAACGTTGAACCCGCTAGACAAGCCAACGTTTTGAATAAATAAACTCATTAACAGTTAAAAAGAACAGGATAATTAAGGCAACTATGATTAACAATATGAAAGTTAACTAATTTCAGAACTATATAACAAGCTTCGAAATAATCCCGTAAATATAACCCAGAACTGGTGTCACTAACTCACAAACTGTCTATGAGATTACTAAATACAAGGGTCTGAAAAATAAATACATATAACTGTCTTTGAACTATAAAAATAAGATAGACTTGAAGGAGAAGGGTAAAAGGTGACGCCAAGGCCCATGAACATCTACGGGTCTACCTTGATGTCTCCTGAATGGACTGAAGGATACTCCCTCCGTCAATGTCCACCAGGTCCGGCTGCGTAATCTGCACAACATAAAGAAGTGCAGGTGTAGCATCAGTACAACCTACCCCATGTACTGAGTAAGTGCCGAGCCTAACCTCTGCGAAGTAGTGACGAGGCTAGGACCGACAACAATTCATACCTGTGCAATTCTATACTCAAACAGATATAATAACGGAAATAAACAAGTAAATACATGTACGGGGAGAACATGCTGGGGATAAAGGGGCAACCAATTACCAAAACAGCAGAATAAGATAATAACTGAAATGTAGAAGTAAGATAGGAATTAACATCTCGAAACAAGTAAATAAGCAGCAAAAGGCACGGCATGTCCCCTCGTGCATAAATAATAATCACTCGGCACGGAATGTCCCCTCGTGCATAAATAATCACTCGGCACGAAATGTCCCCTCGTGCATAAATAATAATCACTCGGCACGAAATGTCCCCTCGTGCATAGCCTCACGATCATTCGGCACAGAATGTCCCCTCGTGCATCATGCACACAGAAATAAAAATTCAATATAAAGGTTTACAATAAGAAGTTCTAAATGTACAGAAATAACCAACAAAATTATATCGTCCCGACAAGGGACTCAGCTATAACCAATATCTCTCAGAGGAATAATTTCAACAATACAAATCCTCAACTGCACAATTAATCAATAACTTCCCACGTCATGAAACAACATCAATGTATCACTTCTAAATCACCAATTATTCACAACATAGAGAATATCAAGAACACAGTATAATTCATCACATTTTGACTCACGGGCATGCTTGACCACAACATATAGGTACTCGTCACCTCACCTATACGTTGGACATGAATTACACATAGCAAATAAGACTCTATACCTACTCAAGCTAAGGTTAGGCCAAACACTTACCTTGGCTCCAAAAATGCAAGTCAAGCCTCAATCACAGCCTTTCCTCTCGAATCCAACTCTGAAACGATAGTATCTAGACATAATCGACTTAATAACATCAATAATTCAATTCCAAAGCCTAATTAAACATTTCCCATCATTCTTCAAAAATACCAAAATTTGACCCCGGGCCCGCTTGGTCCAAACTCGAGGTTCGGACCAAAACCCGATAACCCATTCCCCCACGAGCCCGAATATACAATTTGTTTCAAAATCCGACCCCAAAACGGGGTTGAATTCCCAAATTTCCATAAGCCCTAACTCTACCCAAAACCTCTAATTTCTACCTTGATTTCATGTTATTAGACCTAGATTCTAGTGATTGATGAAGGAAAATGGAAGAGATTAGAGTTAGGAACACTTACCCAAGTGGTTATGGAGGAAAACTAGCTTGGAAGTCGGCAATGGTGTTTGGCGAAGAAGCAAAGGGTGAAAAATGTCAAATTCCTGTAAGTGTGTTCTGTTTTTTGGAGTAATTAAATAACTGGGCAAAATTGTGCTATGCGATCGCGGAAGTGAAAGTGCGATCACATAGAGGTCTGGGTCTTGGGCAGTGCGATCGCGGAGCAGTGGTTGCGATCGCACAGGGTTCCTAGCTTAGGCTTCTGCGATCGCGGATGGGCACGTGCGACCGCACAGAGTAATTACCCAGCCCCTACCCCAGCTCTCCTATACCTGTGCGATCGCAGGTCTTCCTATGCGATCGCATAGAGTAATCTGACTCCCCCCTACACAGTGATATGCGATCGCGGAGGCTCTTATGCGATCGCATAACATTAAACCTCTGACACCAGATACAGCTTAAAAAACACCAGATTTTCTAACTCTTTTGCACCCCGACACCTACCCGAAACTCACCCGAGCCCTCGGGGCTCAAAACCAATTACACACACAACCTCATAAACATCCTATGGACTTATGCAATTAATTTAACCACCAAAATAACATCAAAAACAACGAATTAAACTCAAAAATCTCTATAATTTTTCCAAACTTCATAAACTATCAAATTTTCCATTTTGATTCGAAAAATGTCAAATCAAGTCTGTTTCTCACCAAATTTTAGAGATAACTCATATGATATATATTGAACCTGTTCCGGGCTCCGAAACAGTAATACGGGCCCAGTAACACGGGTTTCACATTAAAATGCATTTTTAAAAGTCTTTATTATTTTCAGAAAATAATTTTCTTTAAAAATTCATTTCTCAGACGTGGGACCTCGGAATTCGATTCCGGGCATACGCCCAAGTCCCGTATTTTCCTACGGACCCTCGGGACCGTCAAATCACGAGTCCGGGTCCGTTTACCAAAAATGATGACCAAAGTAGACTTTAATCAATTAATTATTATAAATTGAACTCTTTATCAAGTTTCCACATAAAGGCTTCCCGGCTACGCGCCCGGGTTGCGGACGCACATCGAGGTTAGATTAATGGAGGCTCTCAAGCCTCGGAACACAGTTTAGCTATATTTACACAGGATGACCTTTTGGGTCATCACAATATCCACCTCTAAAACAAACGTTCGTCCTCAAACGGACATAGAATGTACCTGAATCGGGGAAAAGATGGGGATATCGGCTCCGCATATCGGGCTCGGACTCCCAAGTAGATGCCTCAACATGCTGACTTCTCCATTGAACACGAACTGAAGGATAACTCTTCGATCTCAACTGACGAACCTGCCGAGCCAATATGGCTACCGGCTCCTCCTCATAAGTCAAATCCTTGTCCAACTGGACACCGCTGAAGTCAAGTACATGAGATGGGTCAGCAATATACCCCCGGAGCATAGATACGTGAAATACCGGATGCACAACTGATAAACTCGGTGGCAAGGCAAGTCTGTAGGCCACCTCTCCCACCTTATCCAAAATCTCAAACGGACCAATGTACCTAGGGCTCAACTTGCCCTTATTTCCGAACCTCATCACGCCTTTCATGGGAGACACCCGAAGAAATACCTGGTCTCCTATCAAATATGCCAAATCTCAAACTCTGCGATCCGCATAACTCTTTTGCCTGGACTGAGCTGTACGAAGTCTATCCTGAATGATCTTCACCTTGTCCAAGACATCCTGGACTAACTCAGAACCCAATAATCTAGCCTATCCCGGCTCAAACCATCAGACTGGGGACCGACACTGCCTACCATACAACGCCTCATACGGAGCCATCTGAATGCTCGATTGATAGTTGTTGTTGTAGGTATACTTAGCTAAAGGCAAGAACTGGTCCCATGAACCACCAAAGTCAATGACACAAGCCCGCAACATATCCTCCAAAATTTGAATAGTACGCTCAGACTGTCCGTCCGTCTGAGGATGAAATGTTGTGCTCAACTCAATCTGCGTGCCCAACTCTCGCTGAAATACTCTCCAGAAATGGGAGGTAAACTGAGTACCTCGGTCTGATATAATGGATATGGGCACACCATGCAATCGAACAATCTCTCTCATATAGATCTTTGCCAACTTCTCTGTTGAATATGAAACCGACACAGGAATGAAATGCGCTGACTTGGTCAGCCTATCCACAACGACCCACACCGCATCAAACATACTATGAGTCCGTGGGAGTCCAACTACAAAATCCATAGTGATACGCTCCCACTTCTACTCGGGAAGCTGAATCTGCTGCATCAAACCACCAGGTCTCTGGTGCTCGTACTTAACTTGCTGAGAGTTCAAGCACCGAGCTACATAGGCTACAATATCCTTCTTCATCCTCCGCCACCAATAATGCTTCCGCAAGTCCTGGTACATCTTTGCGGCGCCCAGATGAATGGAATACCGGGAACTATGGGCCTCCTGTAGTATCAACTCACGAATACCATCAACATCAGGTACACAAAACGGCCCTACATCCGCAGAACTCCCTCATCATCAACCGTAACCTGCTTAGAACCTCTCTGACAGACTGTATCTCTAAGAACACATAAATGACGATCATCATACTGTAAAGACCCATAAAATTTCTGGCTTAAAATAATGCCCGAATAAGTCCCCGAGTGGTTAACTCTGGGAAATTCTTAAAACGGACCTTATTTTTTGTAAAAATACCCCGGATTTGAAGGACTTAATTTTTCCAGAAATTGGGGGTTATGCGACGCACTATGTGATCGCATAACGTGTATGCGGACCGCATAGTGGTCGCATACACGGGAAGATCGCTTCCCAATGGAAGGGGTGTTATGCGACGCATAATGCGATCGCATAACCTTTATGCGAAGCATAATGCGATCGCATATTGAGTATGCAGACCGCATAGTGGTCGCATACCCGGGCATAATGTTTTCAAAATTTGGCCCACC